>JAVQJZ010065565.1:0-12283 GCA_036025355.1 Leiopotherapon unicolor | reverse complement strand
TGTTATGCATTTATTTTTGTATGATTATGCTTTATATCAATATGATTTATAAAGGATGCTGCTATATGGTTTTTTTTTGTATTGTTATTGTAATTGCCAGTTCGATGGGGTTTTTTTTTGGTTGGTTATTTTTCCAGATAATGTGGTTTAGTTAAAACTCCCTGCAGGTCGGGAAGTGCACACATCCCTCAGAGTTGTCACACTCTACACGAAACCTATGAGTCGCATTTTTACTGGATGTCACTACCCCAAAGACATTTTCAGGTCATATCTATTCATCTCCCTTTGACATTGATAAACACAAGTAATACTATGCAACAGCCCTCATGCAGTATGAAGGGTAATGGTGATTTTAAATCAACATTTGTTCATATTTTGCGAGCTCTCTGCTTTCATTCAAGCTGCAATCAATATAATGGGCAATTCATTTGTGTCAATGTTTCTTTGTTCATCATATATATTTTCCTACCTCAGGTTGTTAGGAAAAGTCTATTTTGCAATAAAATATTACAACCACCACAGTTCTCTCTCAGACATTTTGCTCGTGGCATTTAAATTGGTTAAAGGCACTCAAAGTGTGATGCTTCTCAGATACATTTTTACATTTCATCCATGTGCACTAAAAATTGCATCTAGCTAGAGATGTAACACCTGTGTTTTATAATCATCTTCACCATCTGATGTTTTGCTATTCATCGCCTTTAAAACTAAATCATGCTTAGTGCTCTATTACTATAAACATATGAAAACAGTATGTTTTTGAGCAACTACCCCCAAAAATTGCAATTCCATAAAATGTCCTTCAGACTTCTGTTAGTATTGGATTTCCTTCTGCAAATGTGTGGTGGCTGTGGTGATGGGGTGGTGCTCCATATGTATTCCTATTCTTGAAGATTTCCTGTACATGTTTACTTGTGCTGATTTGTCCCAGACTGAAACACCACACTGCTGCGGATTCATTTCATGTCAAACACAGCATAAATCTGGGACGAGTATTTCAAAGCTGCATACTTTGACGGAATATGTTCTCTGAACAAATGAAAAACAAAAAATGCCCACGAGATATCTTAAAATAATCGAACACTGGCACTCTGAAACTGGGAAATCGTGTTCACAGAAGGCTGTCAGTGGTCCTTGAACGGCTCATCTGATACAGGTCATAATACCCTCATATTAAAGCTGACAATCTGCTCTAAAACCTCACTGGCAACAAGTCATTTTGCATTTGCTCTAACCCAGTGGATAAGCATGCACAGCCAAAACACCAAAGATCAAAGTACCTCAGGGAGTCACTGAAGTGGTAGGTTTTTGCGGGCTGGATGGAGACTGAACCCAATCCCCCAGACGTCCAGATCCATTGCTCCACTTGAGGGAAAAACTTGCGCTACTGACATGAAAGCCTCTCAGCATGTGTCACCCCACCCCCCACCCGATATCTATACCGGTTATTCATTCAAACCATAGAGAGCGGAAGCGTTTGATTTTAAATGTCCCAGCTTTCCTGTCGGGCTCCGTCACCAGGGAGCATAGTAGTCACTCCTCATTTGCTTCGGAGCGGCAATGGAGCGAAATGACCAGTCCGTAATGGGTTCCACCATATCCATGTCCGACAGTGTTATGATGTCTGGCGGGCTGCAATAGGTTGTGACTCAAGCTGCCAGTCTTTGTTATTCCCCAGACAAGAGCTACTAAATCTTATATGATGGGTCAAATATACGGCGACTTGCTTGGCGACACCGATGTGACACAACATAAATGCAAACTTGCTCAAGGAATTTTCTTGCATGTGTATGAATGGTAATAATTTATCTATTTGCATTAGCAGATGTATTAAGCATATGGAAGAGTACACGGTACATGCACACTGACCCTCACAACATATGGAATACAACTTATTGGTCCTTAACCATGAGAAAAAGAAAATAACAGCGTGTGTGTGTCTCAGTGTGTGTGGACCATACAACTGCCCAAAGACACGCACTGAAAAACAACATTGTGTTCAAAAACGTGTGCACCCTCATCAACGCTCTGACGCGTCACGTTAGATTAAACCCAGTCACTTGTGATTGGCTGAGCTCTGCAGGAGAAGGGGCTGCGGAGTGATTGATAGGCTGTCCAAGCGCACCCATATCCTGTGAGAGAAAAGAGAGGCATACATCAGATGGGTGTCAAAATTCACAGCGGGGTGTCATGATAGGTGGCGTTGAGGGGCTCTGAAGAATGAAAGGCAAGAGGACGGGGAGGATGGTGAAAGGGGGAGAGCAGGCGACAGAGGAAAGGCCAAAGAGATAACCCGAAGATAAGAGAAAACAGCGTGAAGTTTTGATTCCCTGACACCTTCTTGAGCATGACATCGGGATAGCATCTGCAGAATTTCACATCTTTCCTCAACTTTATGTTTATAAAAAACATAAAAACAACAACATAAAACAATGTTTATAAAAACAACGCAAAATTCAAGCGTTATGAAATAAAAGGTTTCCAGGAACTGTTTTCTAACACAGTTGGTCACTGTTAGTTAAAGAAAAAAAATGCTGCGTGACTTCAAATAATTAAGGAAGAGGTGAAACACATGAGTTGATGGTGATAGATTGTTGTGTGCCTTCATTTGCGACCCAGCACCGACAGACAAGGGTGCATTAGGAGCAAACTGACAGAGCGACAGCCACGGGCCCATTAGGACCAAGGAGACTGAGTGCCGTGAAGGCAGATGGGATGAAAGACAAGCTTGCAGCTAGCAGGGTCTGCATGGTGCCACCAGTGTTTTCAGACTGTCGCTTAAAATAAGGAAGGCCATTAATAACCTCCTCACTGTGCTCTGCTCAGCTGCAGTCTGGCGCTTCTTGCAGAGCTAAATGTGGCGCTGCATGGCAGAAGACTGGCAGACTGTGTCAAAGAGACCGTATACACCTGAGGAGAGGGAAAGAGAGGGAAAGGCAGGCAGACAGAATTCGTATGTGCTCCTGCATTTGTTTGTGTTTGTGTGTGTATGTGCTGTATATTTGGGTTTAATTGTATTTTTTCACTTACTCACCTGTTTGTTTATGTGCTGTGTCTGCACCGCCCATCCTACTATGGTTGGACGGGAGTCAGATAGCAGTGATGCAGTCAGGGAAGCCGTCAGCACCGAGGTGAAAAGTTATGGTTGCCAGTGGTAATGACTGTGTTCCTTCTTGTCAAACCTTTACTTTGGCAGATGAACAAAACATAAAATTTGACAGGGAGTGGGGTTTTTTTCCCCTCCCGATCCAAAAATATTACATGTGCGTGGCCACACTGCGAATGTGTTTTTGCAAAGATGGAGTGGGTACTTTGGTGGAGAAAAAAATAAGCTTTTCCTGAGTGGCAAGGTGACTCATATAATTATTGAGTTATTTTAGGCCTCCGTGCTTTTAAAACAGCCCCCTGACAAATCTTAGACATTTGATTTATAATAACCATTCATTACTAACTGGCTCTCCTGTGACCAACCCACCCAACTACTTGACTGAAATTGAAAATCTTACAGAGTGCATTAAAATCGGTCCATTCACTCTGTGAATTCTAGTGGATACTTAACACGTGACAATCATTATTGCCAACAGTAGATGGGTGAAACTTCCGTAAATGCTTTGTTACGCACGTTTTCTTCGTCGTTCATTAGTGTGAGTCACGGTTCTTCCTCAACAGGCTAATTGCTGCGCCATGAAGCAATTAAACCCCGCGGAAACAAAGTTAGTCATCAAGCTCGTGTCACTATTTCTACCCGGCCATTTCAAAATGCAAAGAAATGTGTCACATGATGCCCTTGTTGGACTGTTTTACCGAGGTGTGCACAGTGTGACGTAATACTGTCAAACCTACGGGCCACCTTCACGTGAGCCGTTATGGTACGCTGGTATAATCTGTAATGTGAGCCTATGTGTTGAATCCTGGAACAAAACAGTGCCACTGCAGAGTGCCGAAGTTGCTGCAGCTACACAAAGTCAACACCTCAGACTTTTTTTTCCAGTCCAACACAAATAAATGAGGCTTTCTGAGAGAAAAAAAGGTGCCTTTGTTTGCTAGAAAATGAAGAAACGTGACTTTTTGGTCTTGTGAGATTATTTTGTTCTCGTATACTCAGGTGAGCAGAAAAACCCAATTAAAGACATCTGGCAGAGTTGCTCTTCACAGATTATGCTGAACACAGTAAAATGCGCATCTACGTGTTCACATGTTTGTGCTGTCTCCCGCTGATTTCTCCCCTCTCGTACACTGTGCACCTACTGCGATTAACATGAATCCATCTCACTTCTGTCATGGCAGGCAGAAATATGGCTACGGCCATATTTTTAAATACTTTATCACCAAGGAAAACAACTGCACGTTAGATGATTTCTTCTCAACAATTTGCACACACAGGACACCGACACTGACATTTGTTCCCGTATAAATGGGTGTCAGTGAAGCAGCCTCACGCTCTGGGTGCAGATGTGGGCCACATGTAAAAGCCTTTCCTAAAGCAAGCACTGTGGGCCAGGGAAAGTTGTGCTTACGGTACCTCTCCAGGAGGGACTGGCTGCCTCCCAGACTGCACTGCTGTTAGATCTGCCCCTCAGAATAAATAATGACAAGCCCACATCATCTGGACAGAGAAAGCAATTTATATCTGCTCTTTGAAGGATTAAATCTTATTGCCTGGACCAAATGTTAAGCCTGCCAGTTGGATAATCAATCAGTTTCATACCTGTCTTACTTATACAGCGAACATTTCTACAAGTGAGCTGCGTTAATGGGGCAGAGGTTTCCTGTTTATTCTCCAGATGTGGGTCAGCTGAGATCACGCTAATGATAACAGTAATAACAAAACTATAGCTCAGGAATGTGGCATCAAGCTTCGCACACAAAGCCATGGATAATAGAGGAAATGGATTGAGTTTCAAAGAACCCTGCCAATCCAGGGTGCAATCAGACGAGCTGCGCGTAAAACAAACACTTGTTTCCAAAGGAAAGGAAAATAAATGGGGAGAGAGAGCCGGAGCGGAGCATAAGACGCCTGGCAAGACAACAAGGGACAGTCAGAAAGGCAACATACAGTTGAGGGTCAGGGCCAAACAATAAGGCCATGCATGGCAGATGGGAGCACACAGTCCTTTGCAGTCAGTCATAATACAAGAAAAAGGAAGCGGGAGAGTCTTGGGCCAAGGCTTAGAAGGCCCTGGGGTAATGGAAGAAGAGCACAGCATGAATTATGAAAAAAAAAAAAATCAACTCATGAAAAACTACAGTTCATAGTAAACTACATCAAAAGGAATTCCAGAATAAGTTTGTTTTCAAGTTCTTGCACGAGTCAGCAAAAATTATTCCTTTTGTAGCTGCCTGCAACACATGCTACAGTAGACAGACTTATGAGCAGTGGGCGATCGACCAAACACAATTCAATGACAGGAGTGTACTGGTGTATTTATATTGGGATCATGGTCAGGGAGCACAGAGTGCAAAATATAAAGAGCTGCAACGAATCAGGCGCCAGCGATGGGCCGCAAAATCACGGAGGAGGCTGTCCCCGGACTCTGACGTCATCCCTGACCTTTCGTGTATTTACAGAGGAGGTTTGATTTCCACTCTTTTTCCATGCTCACACACGAGCTGTTGTGAAGCGGGCCCGGGAGGTAAAAGAGTAGCTTTGTCCCGACCTGGACGGTGAGCGCTGGAGTCATGTGCTTCTGCCAGTCCCAATGAAGGGCCCACAAGCCACGGCCATTGAGAAAAGCACAGGCATCACCTGTTTTATATTAAATCTGTCAGATTAAATAAGGAAAGCCAATAACCTGCAGCTCTCGGGGAGCAGTTGTTGCCAAATTTGACCCTTTGCTGCTGTGATCATGCTTGTTAAAACTGTTTTCAGACTTGAAATGGTCACACAGAAATGTATAAAATGGCACCTGACCATTCAATGAGTATTAAATAAGGTGTAAGATGTCCTGTTCTGCATTTCAAGCAACGGCAACCGCAAAGCATCTCTCTCTCTATTTGTTTGTAATAAAACTTGTGTAGATTTAAAACAAACATGACAAATCACTCCCATTGTAACGGACTGATTTTTGTGTTTTTGCGCAGCACGATAAACCTCCTGTGTGATCCCAGTTTATATGTTGCTCATTCATCACCTTGAGCAAGTGTACAGATCTCATCATCAGACAGTGGAAACACGAAGACGTTTAAACAGCCCTTTCAAAGTATTCCTCCGAACGCAGAAGACAATATTGCCCTCTACAGGGCATACATATTAGTCACGCTTGTCTGTTCTCGCTCTTTTGTGTGTGTGTGTGTGTGTGTGTGTGTGTGTGTGTGGTTGAAATGAGTTAAAGAGCGACTGCACCACATGTGTTGGTGGATGTATAATTACACAGTGTTGAACAGTGAGAACTTGAGGATCAGGGGATGTAGAGTGGCACAGTGAGGAGAGAGAACCTAGAGACCCTGGATCACACCCTCTTGACATATTGCATGCTGGATGTCCTCGAGCATGAAACCCTGCGAGCTTCGTGCACAGTCGTCTGCAATTGACCCTGACTTTTGACCGCACTTTGGAAGAAGATGGATGAATAAAGACAGTGAGGAAATGAACAAATCCAAAGCAGTATTTAAAAGACGGTCTTAAATGGTCTACGACAAACATGATACCGGTTTGAAATTAATTCATTAATACACTGCAAAAAATGATATAAAATTCTACATAAATATGATCTTGAAGACTGACTAGAATGGTTACACAAAAAGAGGTCTGAGATTCATTAATGATAGGAGCATGGGGCTTTCACCAAGCGTCTCTGAGCATAAAAGACGATTAAAATGAATGACATGGTCACACGAAGGACCTGGTCAGTGATCCAAGACCAGCCACTCCGTCAGTTAAGAAGTTGATGAATTCAACCTCTTCTCTCCAAATTAGCTGCGTGGAATGGAAAAAAGAAGGAGAGGAGGAAAACAAAAAACAGCCATCTCATCACTTGTCTTGCGGGATTGAAAGGGAGCACCTATTTTACTTCCTCCATCTTCCACGGGGAGCTGAATGCCATGAACCGTGGATTCGGCCTCTCCCTCCCCGGTCGTCTAGCTGAGGGAAATGCCAAGGCAGCAGAACGGCTGCGTCTCCAGAGATCCGGCCCGGAGTTCAGACTCACTGTGACACAAGATGGACCCCAATTTAGGACACAAAGACTGGGTCAAACCAGCAGGAGGTATAGTCTTTCCCTGAGAATGATCCATTCCTTTCCTCTTCATTGTGCCTGAGCTCTTGCCTCTTTTCATCCTATTTTTTTCTTCTTCTTTTTTTAAATTATTTCCCCTCTGCTTCACCCTCATCTGTCTGCAGCTCTCTCCTGGTCCCCTGGTCCCCCGGCACCCCCCCCCCCCGCTTCCCTCACCATTCATCCTCCGCCATTACCATAATGATCATTAGTGTACCTACACACACTGTACCTGTTTCTAATATTCGCCTTCTGACTCATGCACTCATTTACAATTACAATTATAAATCTTCTTTGGATGCAGATGTGCACTTTGTCTCACTTTAGATTGCAAGAACTGAAGATGGACAGTTGTGGAAAGGTGTATCTGCTAGATTGGCTCGCAAATGAATTTTGAGCGAGCAGATACGCTGTCGCAAATTAAATCTTATCCTCGGCTCTTGTGATAACATTTTTTGGTTAATTTGGTAATGCGAGGAACCCTTGTAATGGGCTTATACGCTCCACTCGTGCGCTCCACTGTGATTGAAGTAAAGGACCCTCTCGAATCGCCCACTCTCATGACTCACCTTCCAGAGAAGGACAGAGAGGGCCTCCAACCACTTCTACTTGGAACTGTTATGGAGTAAATCACAAACATGTCATGGCCTGATCCCCTGAGACTGCACACAACCTTAGATGTCCCGTATTGTGTGACTATCCTCCTTGGAGAACCAAGGACCCACTGAGTCCAGAGCAGCCCACATCTCTTATTCTGAGAAATGGGCTTTTTTTCCCCCCTCTCTTTGCACACTAGCCTTTTTCCTCCTCTAGGCATTGACATTTATTCAAACCCAAATCCCATTGTGCCTATTAACATATCAGGCTGATGCGAGTTGCTGTAAAAAGCTTCAGTACAGGAACACGGAGCAGGGCATTACCATAACTCTGCCTGTGTGATCTCTATTTTCTCTCCTCCGCCCACATGTAAAAATGCTTACCTGGCAAACGGAGAGGCATTTCTCCACCCCCCACCACCACAGCACCTTCCTCTCATTCACCCCTGCTTATCTTTTTAGAATGTGTTAATTATTTAGCTGCACCCGCCGACGTTTGCCAAATAGCACAGAGACAAACTGAGCATCTAATGCAAAGGCAGTTTGAATATTTCACCAGACCATCAAAACCATCTAAAGTTGTGCTTTCGCCCGGGCTGCAACTAAATAAACAATTCAGGGGGGCTTTTTAGGAATGCTTTAAGTGCTTTAATGGATGGCACGGTTTCTCTCCAAGCGGATCAGTCCTCCCAGTATTAATCATTATAGACGTGAAGGGACTTGGATGCGTGATGTGGAACATCTATGAAAAATGGCGATGATTATGAGGTCAATATCTGATAAATTGCCATATTGGACAAGAGTCGCTCTCCACAGCTCAGCAGATATTGGCCACTTCGCCCATGACCTTGACGAAAGGCCTTTCCGCTCTTGAGCGACTCTCAACACATCTGACCCCGTTGGCAGCCGCTCATGTATGTCAGGGCCATATGCTGGTCGGCGTGGCGGCCCGCACGCTGAGCCTCTCTACCTGCGCCCAGCCGAGGCCAAACTGGTTGCTGGCCTTGTATCGCGGCAGGCAATTACTCCCCCACAAAACTGGGACAGTTCTTGGCAATAACAGACACCAGAGCACAGTGTTTAGCGCGACGGACAGACATTGTTACTGTCAGCATTGTTTTCTTAGAGAGAGGATGACGAGGCTGCGGGAATGGAACGAGGCCATGTTCTACAAAGAGGATTATAAAGACAAAACAACTTTGACAAGTCTGAAATTTGAGGACACTTCCAGGGAGACATGAAGACTATCAAAGTCGAGCCGTTTGCAGGGACGGCAGCAGCCTGATGGTTCGCGCGCGGTTGTGGATGTGATGAACAGGACAGAAAATACAGACATTGACTTCTACCTCTAGACTCAAAAGCTGACTCTTGACAGAAAAGCGCTTTTCAAAGTGGCTGCCATTTATTTCTCCCTGAATAACCCCCCCCCCCCCCCGTGCCACTTCCGCTTTCTCAGCTGATGACGTTCTCTTTCAACAAAGCACAATAAATAAGTAAATGAGTGTGAGCAATGGGATAATTGTGCAGAGCTGGAAAAGGCTGTCCTCATTTATAAGAGGAAATCTGTCTTCTGATAGTGCCACATTAATCTGTTGTGCCTCCTTATTGTTAGATTGAGGTATCCTGGAAGTGAGAGACTGATCTTTACTTAATCATATAGCTGTTTATATAACTCTCTTACATAAGCCACATCCCCACATTTTAATCAACATAAGTAATGGCAGCCCCTCATATCAATATACCTGAGCCATCTGCTGCCTAATACCAAGGATTTCACTCTCTGCGATTGCACAGGCCGAGCCGTGCCTCTTACCACGTCCCCGATCAGGATTATAGCTTTGACAGGGATCAAAATTTGTTTCTGTGCTTTTTTATTTTCAGAGCTTTTTGATTGCCAATCTGCAGCATTGTGTCCGCACTCCACAAGCTGCAGGCGGTGGTGGTACACCGCGCTTTTGCTTTGTTGTATACAATTTATTTGATCCTTTAATAGGGCACTGGACTATCTGGTTTTATTATGCAACAAATCAAACAACATCAATTCCAGGCCACCTAATAATGACAAAACATGGTGCTCACACACTGGCGAACTCAAATTGTATTTCCTTATTAGCCGAGCTGTCTGGTGAAAAATATGGAAATGATATTCATACTCAGACAGGTAATAACCAAAAGGCAAGGTACAAAGTGTGTTGCAAATTAGTCTGAACACTAGGCTCTGCTGTACATTTGCATATTTTCTTTGAACATATTGTTAGGTGGGGAAAAAAGGGGCGGCCAGAAGCTGAATGGTTACTTCAGATTTCAAAAGTTGCATCAAAATTCACTTAACATGTGATGTTATTAAACAAGTGGTCTTTAAACACACTGCGGGAGATATGCGAATGATCAAGGGGAGCACCTTGAGCACTTGATATGGTGTGCGATGTTAGCGATCACAAGCATGAAGCCAAATTAACAAAACACATCAACATAAGAATGGCAAGAAAATAACTACTTAGGAAAAGAAAGTACAACAACAAGGTTTTCGCTGTGACTGCATGTGATAAAATCCAAATGTTATCACCAACACTCTCCTTCTTTAGTAATATTTATCATCACTATTTAAAAATAATAGACTAATCAAAGACTTACTGATTTGCCTAAGCCAAAAAATAAAACATTTATTCAATAAATGTTGAATAAAGTGGAATTGTGGTCTTATGATTAATACACAGTTGAATTCTTGTCTTTAAAATTACACACTTCCACTAACCGAACAGCTGCTGCTGCGGCCATTTTAGTGATGAATGCGAGTGACAATGCTGAATGCTAAAACTTTACATCATAGATCGAAATGAGTGGTATGGACAGGAAACCTACTCATGTGATGCCAGATTTACAGCAATATCTATCTAAAAATGACCAGAATTAGTGATGTAAGCCACCACAAACAACCACTCATATCAGACCAGGTGTGAGTCAAAACAGCTGACTGTAAGTTCTCTTATTTTGAAAATTAGAGGGAATGTGAGCTTCAGAGCCCCATCCTGCAGCATTGTTCAGTGTAATTCAATTATTGTCATTCACTTTCACAAATTGCTCTTCTTTTCTCTGCTTACCTTCTCTGTAGTTTTTACCTTGCTTGGCTGCTCATCTGCGTGTCACCTGCTCTGCGCATGCGCGATAGAGTGAAACGCAGCGCCATCAGATACTCTGCTCTGATTGGTTGTATATACATAAAATATAATATATATGACATTTTTTTAACAAATCACCTATTTTTACTGTAAGTTTAGAGAATATTGTTTTTAAAAATAATTTTCCATCCTTGAAAGGAAGAAATTATTATTACTATTTTTTTATTTATTATTTTTTTATTCCAGAGATGTCAACACAGTATTAACTAACATCACCATGACAACCAGCGTAGACAAACCCACTAAATCAGAACTTGAGTGACAGGAAGGATATATATATATATGTATGTATATATATGTATGTATATGTATATATATGTATGTATATGTTTTTTTTGTTTTTTGTTTTTTAAACTGCAGGTGTACCCCCCTCCCTCTTGAATTAAGGACCCTCCCTCCCACCACCCTCCGCGGCAGTCACCCCCCCTCTCTCTTTCGGGGGATGGTGTGGTCCAGGAAGCGCGCCTCCTCTCCTCCTCCTCCTTCTCTCCTCCGCTCGCCTCCTCTCCGCTCTCCGGTGAATCAGCTGACGAATGGTATCTCCCTCCTCTCCCGGATGGATCGCTCCGCCGAAGCCGGGCAGCCTGAGCGCTGACACGGGAGCAGGTCGCCCGCCAGCCCCGCCGCCGGATGTCACGCCGAGCGAGCCTCAAGTAGAAGAAGACCTCCACAAATAAGAGACTTAAAATAAAAAAAAAAAGAGAGAGAGACAGAGAGAGGTTACTTTGTTTCATTTTTACACCTTCGGGCTGGGAGCGACCCGCCTCCCCTCACCATGGCTTCCAACTTCAACGACATAGTCAAACAGGGATACGTGAGGATACGGAGTAAGAAACTGGGGGTGAGTACTGTTGCACTTGCTGTCTCAAGAGGAGGAAGGAGGGAAGGGAAGGGAGGATGAGGGAGGAAGTTCCAGTTGTTTCAGGGGCGGCTGGATTAAGAAAGAGGCTTTAATTGCTCCATAGGCAGCCGTCCTGCTGCGAGCTCTTCAAGAGGAAAAACAGATTAGAGCAGCGGCCAAGTTTGTCTTCGTGGAAAACGCACTTCTGTCACACTGAGATGTGTGTGTGTGTGTGTGTGGGGGGGGGGGGGGGGTGGGGGGGTGATTGGCAGCTGGTGTCATGCAGCTGTAAATCACATCACCCCTCTTTTGGATCTTTTGGATCTCACTTCTCAATCCGCAACCCAATTTTCATGAGAAACTTTACTCCACCTTGAGATGTTTTGGATGGATGAGTCACTTCTTTTTTTGTTGTTGTTATTGCACTTAAAACATAAGGGAAAAATTAGCCAT
>JAVQJZ010065552.1:0-13274 GCA_036025355.1 Leiopotherapon unicolor | reverse complement strand
GCTCTTCAACTTATGACATTCCTTTCACTTTCAGATGCATTTTGTCTTTATTGCTTATGTTAGCATATTGATATTTTACAATAAGATGGTGAGCAGACTAAACAATGCACCTGATAAATATCAGCATGTTAGCACAGAATTGTAAATTGGTGAAGTGCTAGTGTTAATTCTGTTTTTTCTATGACCTGTTCCTCAAAATCCTCAGTGCTGCTTCACACAAAACACAGGATTTGCTTATTTCAGCTTCTGAGAAATTATGTTTCACCCCCCATTTCGGCATGGCAGAGAGCTCTAAATGCTACATTTCCATGAGCCGAATCTGCTGAAGCCATGCGGAAGGAATCCAGACAGAGGCAGCAATCAGCGGTAGCAAATTCAAAATGCTTTGTTGTTGCGGTTGTTAACAAAACGCAGCACCGCAGTTGCTGAATTTAACATCCTCACAGAGGCACTGGCGTAGCAGACTCTTGTTAGTCTGGTTGGGCATTTATTTACGCCAGAACAATTGGAAAATGGCTTAATCTCTTTCTCCTCTTTTGGCCGGCATACAAAAATTATGCACTCCCATCTATCCCTAGCTAGGTCAGCTTATTTAATCTCAGCCCCGTCCCCTCTGGCTCTCCTCGATCACCTTATTCGTTTTTCAGTTTTGTTGTTCTAATTTACTTTTGTTTTGTTTTTTTTTTTACAAAATCAAGTAGTACAGGTAATGATTTTTACCGTAACTGAATGCTGCACTCATTAAGATGTTAATTGATTGACTGTGTTATAATATCAAAGTCGTCTGACAAAGAAATGCGGTTTGTGACCTACACCGGTATTGTGTGACATTATAAAATGAACGATTACAGAGTTGGTTTTAACTCCACTGCCACACAACTTCTGTCCATTTTATCCATGTGTACTAAAGTGCGAGACTACCATTTTCAGATTTACAGAGGGGACAGGGAGGACAGGCGGCCGAAAAGATGCGTTTTCAGATTTATCCGGCTTAGCCGCCCGTGCGCGTGTGTGGCAGAATGAAATGGAGAGATAGTGAGCTCCGTGGCGCTTTTGTGTCATTTGAATGATGGCTTGAAGTGACGCAGGTGAGATTATTAAAAGACCTTCCTCCACATTAGTGAAAATAACACGGAGTAATGGAAGTTAAGCAGTGAATGACTTTTCCAATTATTGCGGCGTGAAAGGAGTCTGGTCTTTAACAGTGCAGGCTTATGGCAAATTAGAGGTGCTATTCTCCCTGGAGGTAACAATGGAATGACTCGCCCTCCTCACTCCCCTCTTCCAGGCAGGGAGAATGAAAATAAGGCAGCTATTGTGGTGGCAGACAAAGAGCGGCCGCACCCCTTAGCTCTGGTTTAGCAGGGTGAGAGTGTGAGGGCTTCCATCTCACTATTACCCCACCACCCTCTCTGTTACTCTCTTTCATTAGGGGATTGATTAAATTGTGAAATCGGGAGTGTGATGGATGCATGAATGACTTCTCCAGTCGCTCCCTTAGGCTTTGACAAGGACAATATCAAGGACCCCCTGTTACTCCCTTTTCCTCCCTCATCCCTTCATCCCCAGGAAACCCAATCTGGGTAATTAGAGTAAAGAGTGTTGGAGACTTGTCGGGGGAGAGAGAAGCAGAGAGAGAGGGTGACAGTGGCACGAAATCTGCTGCTATTGCACTTTTCTCAGCCATTTACTCGCCCCCTCGCAACCCCCTATACATGCACACAGACACACACACACACATACCTTCACACTGCCCACCTTTCATACACCACTTTCTCCCTCCTCTCCCACACCCTCCTTTCTTTTTCTTCATCTCACTTTCTAAATCCATCAGGCAGCAGTGAAGAGGAGAAATGCAGACTAGAGGGAAAACGGGAGGGAAGAAAGAGTGAGGAGAGTGAGAGCAAGGCAGGGAAAAAATGAAAGTGGCTGTGAATTGACTGCATCAGCACAACTCTGCAGCAGAGCATGAGCCCTTCTGGCTGGCAATGTGGAAACAGGAAGTTCAGATAAGTTGCCAGGACTTGTTTGATTGGGCATCCCTTTGGTGGGATGGATCCACATTGTGACAAAAGGGATAGATTTTTTTCCCTCCTTCTTGACATGACATGTGACCTTAGTAGGATCACATGCTGCTGGAATACATTTGCCCCATATTGTCTCTTTCCGACAAACATCCAGTTACATCGTTGCGTGGACACAATTTCGGCAGACACAGGAAGGGCTGTTTGGAAGGAAATGGTGCATTCCTCCCAGCCTGTGGGGGAGAGCACTTCGGAGGTATCATGAGGTAAACATATGTCTAAGGATCCAGATGTGAGTGGGGAAGCAAAGGAGGAAAGGTGTTCAGGTAGAGGCGGGAGCTGTAAGCGCGTTTGATGTTGACTGGAAGGCTGACAAAATGGGCTGCTCCCTGCCAAGCCTGCCCCTGCCAAGCGCAGGCAGAAACTGAAGAGGGGCTGGACCTTGCCATGCTGCTGCTGGGTGTTTTGAAAAGTTGCACATTCACAATACAAAGACACACTCGTCCATGTGCACACGCACGCACACACACAGAAACACACACACACGCATACATGGTCGCACTGCAGCCTCTAAGTGTGTGTCAGAATGTTTCCCAGGATGTTCTGGCTCCCGCTAACCAAGCGAGGGATTCTGCTTGGCAAACTCCACCTCAGCAAGAGTCCAGCTGTCATCTTGACAAATGAACCTTGGAAGAGTGAGGAGGTGTGTGTGTGTGTGTGTGTGTGTGTGTGTGTGTGTGTGTATGTGTATGTATGTGTGTGTGTGTGTGTGAGTTTGTTTGTGCAGCCTTGAATCTGTGTCTGTAGATTCGCGCCTGTGTGTTTTTGCTTGGGCACAAGCACTGGTATCATAAGGACGGCACACAGATGGCCTGATGTACATGTGCTTTTTGCTTTTTCAAAAGCAGCTGGCCTGTCACTCCTTGATTGATACAGATCAGAAAATGGATCGGCGCCAGGAGAGGTCAGTTTCCCTGAACCTCTTTCTATTCCCAGTGAAAACATTGCTGAAAATCTGCACCGGCCGCTTGGCTTGATGCTGAGTCCTCTTTAAAGTGACAATGGCTACATCGCAACCAGTACAAATCACCGTATATAAATGCAATGCAATTGCAATGCCTCAGATGAACCATAACAGCGTCCACTGTACCCTGCGATGCCAGGCGCTGTGCAAAGAGTGATGCAGCACTCTGATTTTATGAACAATGTGGGATGTTAAAGCTTTTATAGTGCGTTAGGAGGAAATGTTCTTTTCTCCTGAAAATGAAGAGCAAATAAAAATGTGTAAAGCAGCATCAGGGAGTATTGGCCAGAAATAACCATAAGAGAGAGGCAATGAGAAACCTTCAAAGCTAAAGGACGAGTTATAAAATTCCAGCAACTTTTTATCTGGTCTTAAACTGTTTATCTTAGGAGCTGTTTCATCTTGAGATGCTGTAAAGCACTTCATTGCACAGTGAGGAATTTTATTGCACGCTGTGGTGATGATGCATGCTTGCTTGTACCAGATCATCATGTGCTTCTGTCCGTGCTCCTGCATGTTTCTGTGCGTGTGTGTGTGTGGTTGGGTTGTTGGTTTTTTCTTTTTTTCTTTTTCTTACCAGCATACAAAAACACGATCACCCCATGACAGTATCCATTATACTTGCATGAAAAGATTCTGACTGAGGCCTTTCACTGTAAATGACAAAGTAAATAGGATCAGTTTATTCTGGCGCAGGCCTCGATTTTGATTTCCCTCACATTTTACCTCCAGGAAAGAAAGAGCCAAAGAGGGGAAAATGGAAAAATACAAGCACATTAAGTCAGATTAGAATTTTATATCACACGAGTTGCATCCAAAAGCGCTTCAATTCAATCTCATGCCCAAGGACTTTTCCCCTCTCACAATTACCCTTTTCTTTCATTTCCTCTAAACACTGTTGCTTTGTGTTGAATCTCATTTTATTTTGTTAGGTCATGTCTCTCAGGCAAACACGCAAACATCACTGAGCAGAGGTGGGAGGAAGAGTACCACCTGATGGGAAAATGTCTGCAAGTCTTTCTTCTTCTCTGTCTGCGCGATCTGCTCATCTGAATCTACTTTTCTGTCCCTCTGACTGCCAACCTGTCTGTCAACCTGTCCTTTGTATTAGACTGACCTTGTCTCATATCGCCAATAATCGCTGCCACCCGCCGTTCCCCCGCTTCATCACTGGTCCCCACCTCCCCGAGTCCCCTTCCGAATATCTTTCGTCCAATTTCACTGCACATTATTTTTTCATGTCTTCAGAGGAATAGAGATTCTTGGCTCTCCTTCATCCTACTAATCTGCGGGGTCGCCGAGGCCAACCTCCAGGGGACGAGACAGAGGCTGTTTGTTAAGCTGTTATTTATCTCCCTCATAAAGTCCTCCTCATCTCCTATTAAAGAGCCCAGAACTGTTGCCCTTGACTCACACATAACTCTTGTGTCTTTTGGAGTGATGATTTACTGTTTAATTTAACACCAACTGAACCCAGGAGGGAGCCCGCCTGGTACCGCCTGATGTCATATCAGAAAGGAATGTGTTGGGAGGGATTTGTGAACATGTGTGTGTTTATCTCTATGTGTGTGTGTGTGTTTGAGCGAGTGTGCACTGTCTGTATGTGTATGAGTGAGTGGGTGGCTGAGGCAGGGATTTTTCTTATTTGTCTTGTTACTGTAAAGCCTTAGTAGTAGCAGCTCTGGGTCTGGGTGCGCACAACAAGGTTATGTCTGGAGCGTTTCCTCTTGAAAAACAAGCCGTAGCCGAGCGAGCTTGATGAACATGTTTATTGCGACTTCACGCCACTAATTTCAAAATAATGAGATATTAAACAGTGAAAATTGCATTTCAGTCTCACTCCCCTGAACACAGGAGAAAACAAAGGCCAAATGCTGTTGACAAATACATGAATGTGGTAACAATTTGTTTCTCTTCTCAATAGCGGGAGATTGTGGGAGACTCCATTTCCTGGGGGCTGATAAATGTAATTACATTGATCTCACTAATTTCATTAGAGGAAAGGAAATGAAGCTCATAAGGTATTTGTTACATGCCTAGACGGGACTACTGTACAAAGCTCTTAGGAAAATAGTGGATCATTGAGGAGAACTAAGCGTACAGAAATGGAGCCGCCAGAGCCATTCCCTTCCTATTTCATGATTGCCCTCAACCATCTCCTTTGCGTGTGATATTAATGTGACCTCTCCTCTTATATTCCGCAGTCTCATGCCATTCAGAAGATGGTCAAATTGCTTTTATGTTCGCATGTTTCATTAATGATCCGACTTGTCAAAAACAGACAGGGGTGAGCATGTTCTTCCGTCACAAAAGGCTCCATTAGCAAGAGTAACAATGCAAAGCACTCTCAACTTCCTGCTGATGTTTTACTCATGCCATCATAACACAGGGCCAGGCTATCTAGATTCATCCTAGCTGTCACATGGACCGACTTACAAAAGATAAATGAAAAGTCATATCCGAACGTGTGCGTGTGCCAGCACATTTGTACATGGATATTCAGATGATATCATTTCTGAGTGTTCTTGACTTTGCTGTTGCTTTGTCCTCTGGGGGCCATAAAAATTTCATGGAACATCCAACAAATAGTTGCTGGATATTTTTGAGAAGTGATGGACAGACCGGCATCACCATCCATGGAGCCATGAGGCTGACATGGCTTTAAAAAAGAAAAAGAAAAAAAAAGAGAAATAATAAATATCAAACTGCGTATTTCGCTGAACGATTTGCAATCTCTCCAAACAGGGGTTGCTTGTGCTGGAAGAAAATTCACAGCTGGGGTTTGGAAAGGAAATAGCTCGTGTGAATTCTTAGGTGAAATCAAACAAAAAGCCAAGAGTTTAAAACTAGCCAAGATGTAAGTAAAACAAAGAGCAAATGAAATGCTGACCCGACTGTTTGCGTTTTCCCCCAGAGTCGACCGAGGTCTCTCCTCTCCTCGCTCTTTTTCCTCCCTCTTCATACTCTTCGGGGGGTTCACCAATATCTAAAAGAAGTTTATTGTTCCTTCTTTTCTTTCCCAGGTTGATAGAGTTTATGTAGTGTGTGTGGAAGTGAGCGCATGTGTGCTGAAGCTGTATGCCTGCCAAGAAAAGGACCTTAGCAGTGCACATGAACATCGAAAGCGTTCGAGATAAAAAATAGCCCTGAACAAAATATGCTTGAATACATATACAACAGCGCACATCCGGAACAGTTTGGGCATTTGATAGACTCAGTGTAGCCACACATTTTTAGTGTTTTCACAGTCTGAGTTTATTTAACCCGGAAAATGAGTTTGGTGCAGTTCGACATTCATAAAGCGTTCCATATGGGCAGCAATGTGGTTTCCTAGTGACCGAGCTCTGGATCTGACTGTGATCCTTAAATACTCGCATCCCTGCATTTCACAATCCTGCGGTTTCTCTGGACTAGGTTAAAGAAAAGAAAAAAGAAAAAAAAACACCCAAAAAACAAGATGGAGTCCTGTTTTTCTGGCTTAGCTTTTTCTTCTCTTTGTTCAGGGATAAAGCAGAAATGCGACCAAACAAAACCCCAAACAATGAGCATATACAAAGGCAACAACGCGGCACATGCGCTTTACTGATCCTTTGTTTGCTTCCTGTGTAGGACAAGTAATTCCTGTCTGTGCCCGTACACAGTATGCATGCGTATGTTTGTTTGCGACGGGGCGTGTGAGCTTGCGTTTCAACGGGAGGGAGTGGAAGGAGATGAAGGGAGCAGGCTGGAGCAGTGCAGTGCTGGTGTTGGCCAGGCGGTGGGGTGGCGGATGCCAGAAGGCTTCATTAGACTCGAGGGAAGAGGCCGTGAACAGCAGTTCTCCGGGAAGTCTATCAGACCTAAACACAAACACAGACGTGCCTCTAATCCTGGTCTAGCCCTACATTGCCTCTCTCGCTGCTTTTCCTTTCTTGCTGTTGCTTTCTCTTGTTCTCAGTCATACACGTCTTTGCCTTCCTCCCCTCCCCTCCCGCCCCAACCACAAATTCTCTAATGCAATCAGCTCCAGCTCCAGCTCCACTTGTACAGTATGCTGCCTTTTTGTTCCTCCTATTCTTTTCAGATTCGTTTTTCTTTTCTGTCTGTCTTTCTGGTGTTTTTGTTGTTGCCGTGTCTGTCAGTGAAGCGGAGCAGTCATTAATCACTGGTAAACGTACGCAGAGGAGAAAGCAGACACCTCGGGGGGCGGGTTGGGGTTGGGGGGGGTTCTCTCATTCTGCTCGGAAAACGCTTTTCTGAACGCGCTCCGCAGAGAGAGATGTAGAAACTGGAGCACAGGTGCTGCAGCGAGTACAATAAACATAACCAGATGCACTGCAACGCACGTCAAATCAGATACAAATGTCGGTGTTTTGTGCACTGTTTAACATGCAGGCTCCTTTTTATTAGACATATTTTCTAAAGCTACTACCGGCGCATAAATGCCTACAACAAATTACTGATACAAATGACTTGTCGATAAAAGTGCAGGATATCAAATAAACCTCTTTCTCTTCATGTCAGTCAATGAAAGGCTTCAGACAAGTGCCCATGTATTTGGCTTATTGCTCCCGCGGCTGCTGTTTCTCTCTATGGTACTCCTGTCGATATAATGTCCCGTGATTATTGAGGGATGGAGCCGCACTTTATCGGAGTATCTGGCTTCTCTGTATCAAGGACAGCCGGCAGACAGAAGAAATTTCTACCAAAGAAATATTATCCAATAAAACAACAGTTTAGCTGGAATAGCAGTCATTTTCACATCCCTTACTCTGGCTTTTAAAATAAATGCTTTCTCTCTCTCAAAATAATATCTCTGTTAGAGAAACAATAAAACATCACCCTGAGCAGAGGAGGTTTGGAAGTCAATCAACAACAGGTTTTTAGAAGAGAGAACGAGCTGAGGACAAGGACAAATATGATGCAATGGGCGAATAATTAGAAGAAACTCGTGAGAAAAAAAGGTGAAAGGAGGCTAATACTGTAGCTTCAGCTGCAACTGCAGCTTCATATTTGACAGATGTGAAGGTGGTATGAATTTTCTCATCTGACTTTCAGTAGTAAAACGAATAAGCACATCCCCATCCAAGAGCGAACAGTGCAATGAAAGAAGCATTTTACTGGACAAATATTTATTCCTACCTCGCCTTGGTCTTTGGTAAACTGTTGTTTCATCAGGATTTTGTTCATTTTTCTGCTGACGGCTGTTCTAATAGGGGGTTAAGGGAGTTGGGTGGTGGTGGTGGGGGTGGTTACGTTGAGTCTTTATTTACCCGAGCAGAAGAAATCGATGCCTTTCTGCCGTAGGAGAAGTGTGTGGATCAATGGAAGGTTTCAAAAAGCCTCTGTGAAAAATCAATGTCCCTTACATGCTATTGATGGCTGTTTGGCCGCAAAAGAAAGAGAGCGACAAAGAACACCTGTTTATTGTGAAAAATTACTCTCCCCATTCTTTGTTTTAGTCTTTCTGGATTTCTTCCTCTCTTTGTTTTCTCTAGAACGGCCTTGTGTTTCTGTTTCCTTTTCTTTGGTCTCTTTGCCAGTCTTTTGTTAAAAGTTAGGCACTGCTCATAAGCATCTATTGTAACAAATTACATTTTGGTTTAATTGTCCTGTTTTTACTTTATATGTGTTTTATGCATTTTTTTTTTATGCAGGAGACCACAGCACGGATTGCAGCTCTGGTTGTAAATTTTGGTCTAAGGTCAGAACATGGCAGAACTGACGGAGAAGTATAAATTACTGTGATGATAAGTCTAGTGCCACACACACAACATACCCTGGTGCATATCTGGAAGATTATCAGATCAGATGATTTCATTGTATCTCTTCTTTACCTTCACCTGAGGAACACCACCTGTGGCTCAAATGATCTCAGTCATTTCGACATTAAAAAAGAAGAGAAGAAAAGACAGAAGTGTGTATTTTTTTCCCTCTCTTTGATCAAGCACTCTTTTTTGTACACCATTGTGTACTCTTGGTTATGGAGGTATTTTGATGACTACTACTTCTTCTTGAGTACTTGTTTTTACAAATGTTTTTGACTACTCTACCAGTCTCTGGGTGTGAGAAAGCATTGCACTGCTGTCAATCATCGGGGAAGAGAAAAAAAAGTGAGGAAACAGGTGTTACATCAGGCTACATACAGACTATATACGCTACACGTCTGTGATGCTTCAGGCCGGTAAGACCTAATATCAAGCCACAGAGTTACATCATACATACTACACCTTGATGTACAGTAGAGGAGACTGAGATGCAGGAGCAATTATTTCAGCTCTGCTATTAATAAAAAGCGGTCAATAACATCTCACTGAGCCCTGACATGGTCTTGGCTTCAGAGCGCGACGGGAGTACAGTTCTGCCAAGACTTTACCTAAGCAGTCAACATTTCCCTCGAGCCATGTCAGCCTGCGAGCTCAGAGGCCAGTCAGTAGGGCCTCTGTCCTGACACCTGCCCGATCCTGTACAGGCCTGATCAAAGTGACAGTGCAGCAGACATGCGGAGATGCAGGTGAGGGCTGCTGTCACCCTGCCTGTCCAACTGATGGCAACTTGGTCGGGGCAGGGAGAAAAGCGGCGGGATGGTGGGGGAAGGCCGCTGCCTGCATGTCACTCAGCGCTGCGCTGGATGACAGAACAGCCCATTAGGAAAGGGACTGACTTCACAGGCCATTAGGAGAGGCATCACACAGCCACAGCACACAGAGCACTGAGTAATGGCACAGTTGGAGCGAGACAGGGGAGGGGATGAGAGACAGAAAGACAGCGAGCTCTGTTTTGCGACAGGTAAAACTTGAAATCGCGATTAACATGTTAAATGTCAGACAGAAAAAAACGTAATGTTCTGTCTTTACGATAACATTAAACTATAAAATATTCATCTCTGCTTGGATTTTCTTGCTGTTTGTGAGTAAGGGGAACGAAACAGATATAGGCAGGCCTCAAGTCTCGGCGGAGGAACGAATAGGTTATAAAAGTGGACTAAACACATGAACAATAAGTATGAAATCATCCCCATGCCGTCCAACCCCCTGAGCTGTCTCCTTGTTAAAATCTCTAGTTCTCAGTATGGCCCAGCCTGCCCTCCAGTCATCATTAAAGAGAAAGACGGGAGCCTGAGAGCCCAACAGAGGCATCAACACGCATCACTTCTCCTCGGCTCTGAACGCTCCACTCTCAGCAATCCACCAGCCCCTGACGGACCTATTTACTGCACAAAGTGGATTGTGTTTGGCTGCACACTATATTTCCAAATGCTCCTTTGATACCCTCTCTCTTTCTGCCTGCCCTATCCCCTCCATGTCTCTCTCTCCCTCTCTGGTTCTGACCAGATCATGGAAACAGCCGAACTGTTTGGCCAGTTTATGGCTGGTGTAGCACTACTGAAGGGCTCAGCAGGCTCAGATGAGAGTGCCACACTGTGCCAGGCTGATGGGACACACTCCAGCTGTAGAAGCGCTCCAACTCCAAAACAAAGACTTACAAACTCTCCCCTCTTTGACTCTGATGTTTTTGTTCCAGTATAAAAAAAAAAGAAAGTAAAAAAAAGAAGAGAATAAAAAAAAAGTTTCCTTCAAGCAGCTCCTCAGGCTTTTCCCCGGGGATTGGATAAAACCCGGTAGAAAAACAAAGAACAGTAACAAAAAGGAAAAAAAAATGCTTCTTTTGCACAATTTAAGACCCAAAAGAGATAAACTGCGAGAGTTTTGTAAACAGCGAGGAAAAGCTGATGGCTAGATATTCCAGATAAAGAGAGGAAGGAAAGCGGGAGCAGGGAATGAAGCAGCGGTCTCCTGGAATGATGTTTTTTGATGAATTACAGCGCACACCACAAGCTTAGAGTCAAGAGCTTTGCTATGAGAGAGGCAAACTGCATATTCTGTTGTGACAGAATCTCTGAATTTTAAACACTCTGCAGCCCGAGCCTTTGCACAACAGCACATTTACACAAACGTTTATTTATTTTTGGTTGTTTTTTTTCTCCCTCAGACGGGTTTGTACAGGCTCGACCTCCAACGCTCACCATGTTGTATTTATATTTTGCACTTATCAAAACTAGCAGTTTTGCTGAAATGAAATTTGCCGTGATGGGAGTCAGTTGTTGTTGCCACATTCCCATCTTGAATGCTAAATGAGGAGCCGTTTATTGAATACTGATTAGGCTCTAACAGCTGAGGTGTTACTACTCGTGTATTCGTTGTTGTTTGGACATAATGCAGATTATTTTTTCATCTTATTACGTCTGATGTATTTCACGTTAAACAATCCTGTCCTTACAGGGGCATAGAGAATGACTGCCTGGCTCTCCTGGGCCTGGAAACAGCAGCTTTTCATATTTTCTCCTTAAATCCCACTGTGGGGCTCAGAGTTATGGCTCCAGGAAAGATTCTGTGACAAATTGCATTGTTATAAAGGAGCTATAGAAACAGTATTGAACTTCGAGCAACCTTTCTGTAATGGCCTGATAAAAGAGAGAAAGGATGCACGATGAAGCAGAAATAATCATTTGTTTCTCTGCGAACCCAGCGGACGTCACACTGTGGGAGAGTTTAGCTGCTTAGCTGTTATGGAGCCTGCTCTGTCTCTGAAGGGAAAACTTCTCAAGGCCAATCAGGGCTGTTTAAATACCTTAAGATTTTGTGGCTATAATTACATCAGGGGGAAACACAACATAATCATCTGCGAGGATGTGGAGAACAAACCAGTTATGCTAATGTATTTCTGCTCTTTATCACCGTCCATCGCGCACCCCTAATCAGCGTTAGCCGTGAAGTGCCCTCAAGAAATCCCAGCTGTAAATTCGGAACAAATCAGTGACGCGGCCCATCAAATCTGTCACTTACGCTGACGAGCATCTGAGGGAACGGTCCTCGAGAATTTTCCGCCACGTTGATTGGTGGGATCACCCAGTCCCTCTTCTGTCTCCGAAGGCCCCTGGAGCTGTTCAGGCCGGCCCCTGAGAACATGATGACAGGAGGTGGTGCTTGGAACGTCTCCTTCCTCTCCTTTCTCTCAGCGACTTTGCCCTCTTCCTCTGTGACCTTTAAGACAACACAAGGCTTTATTTAGGAGGCTGTTAATTATAACACTCACTGATGTGATGTTCCTCCCTGTCTCGAAGCAGAAATTCACATGACACCAGGGATAACATTTCACTGGTGTTAATCAGGTTAAACAAACATGCTTCAAATCTTGAACAACTGAATTCCTTTGAATGTTGCAGGGGTCAGATCATTGTGTTAGATAATAACTGTTTTTCCCTCCACACTGCACTGCACATTGTATTGCGTAACCTGGCAAGGTTAAGTGGTCTGTCTTTTAAATGGTTTCAGAAGGGCACAGTTTCACAAGCTACCAGCCACATCGTCTACAGCTAATCTCGCTGTAGGATGCATCTTTAAAACATAGGAAATTATTGGCATTATTTCTATGGTTTTCACAGCCAATGATTGCCTTTGCGGCTCCCTGGAAAATCCACAACCTTCATCAGCTTATATAGCAGTGACAAATAACAAAAATATCACTAAATAAATATAAGTAATTGTATTTAAACATTTACATTAAAATAACTGCAGTGAGGGATGTGCATTCTTCAGTCTGTTCACTCGTCCTCTGGTCATTGTGGCACTGCACACAAACACATGCACCTATTGTGTGTTTGTCTGCAACGTGCTATGGATTCACTCGCACACTAATTGACTCTTTCGCTCATTCATTCACTCAGTTAGTCCCTTGTTGCCTCACTAACTCACTTGTTCACTAACAATGAGTCTTTCCGCACCTAAGTGGCAATTAGGAAGCTTGACAAGTAGAACAAGGATCATTCATACACCTCCTTGCTCTAACACTGTTCAATCACTGTGTGTGCAGAGGACTGACACTGTATGGTAGGCTATATCTGTGGCTGGTAAGGGGCTGTCTGTAACAACTTACATTAAGCGATTGTTTTTAACCGTATGAAGTCCACACAGGTGTTTTTTGCTCACTGTGAGCTTATTTTTCACTGCAGCTACAAGTCCTGCACCTCTACGGACAGTCATGGCTAAAAGACAAAAGGTCTCATCTCAGAGGACTAATGTTATCCGTATTGTATAATACAATTATAATGTCACACATCAGTTTTTTTAACATTACTTTATATAAATGTAACAAATATGAAATGTGTATGTATGTATGTGTGTAATGTTGTATACATACATACAACATTTTCCTAACTGTCCAGATGTGTTATCGATATCCTTCAA
>JAVQJZ010065527.1:0-11020 GCA_036025355.1 Leiopotherapon unicolor | reverse complement strand
ATTTTGGTCATTTAACAGTGTTTACTTACTCCAAATTTAAGTTCAGTCTTGAATGTAACCGTGATTTTGAGCACTATATGTGCACAAACATTGCTGCTGTATTTAGAATGAATCAAGGATCAGTGAGAATAGAGGATGGATGAATATGAATATATACTACATCTCACGCCTAGCAGTTTCTTTTCAAATTCAAATTACAATCAGAGAAAATGTAAAGTACAATACTTTCACACATGAATGCTCATAAACACACACACACATACATGTGCAGTTGCCCAGTTGCCAACATAGGCAGAGTATCATCCAAGAAATGTGTTGTTTAAGGCCTCCACCTCATATCTGGTGTGAAATTCAAATCTGTGAAAGTAGTCTTGATCTTGCAAATGAGAATGGAATAAGGTTGTGAATCATTACTTTTCCCTGGCAAAGCGCAGGAGTGGTTTAGAGTGAGGCAGAGGACATGCCGGGTAACAGCATGGATGGAACTAAAGGTGATCTAATGGTCTCGGGTAGCAATCAAGAGGTGCAGAGAACCTCGTGGTGGAATAGATGCAGGGGTGGTCGGTGCCATGCACTAAAGTGGAGTTTTCCTTTCTGTATTCCTGCCATCATTTGCCCTGGGGGCCGGGGTACAAAGACATACTGGGGCCAGGAGAGTCAAGTCATTTCCTCCCTCTGCACCAATCCAGCCCTTTGGCATAGCTTGCATCTGACACTGATCCCACATCTGTCAGAGGCTAAAACCTGCCTGGTTTTGATAGCAAACCTCTCATACTCTTTGGCCTGCTCCTGACTGGAGCTCTGACCATTTGGGCCGTGCATAGCTGAGCAACTTCAAAGACATGACCAGACCAGTCTCCTCTATCAAACCCAAAAAGGGGCAAATTATGAGCTGGCATGATTGTGAGCACGCTCTGTAAATACTTAATGTGATTTAACAACGATGTAGGTTTGAAATCAGCCTTCAGAAATGAACACCAGTAATCATAAATATAAACATTTCTGGATGGGGAAATGTCAGGGTGCTTGATCCGTGATGTATAGCAACTGAAGTGTTGTGCTGGTGTATCAAAGGCCTTCCTCATGTTTTATTAGAGGTGCTCACAGTCAGATGTATGCCCCCTGCTCCCACTTGCAGCCCCCCTCGTTTCATGTCGCTCCATTTATCAAAAGCTGAAATAATGTGGCAGGGATTTATTATCTTATTCAGGAGCCAGGCTTCATTTGCACAACAGAGGCCACAATCCTCAATCTGGCATTGATTTCTTTTGATTTATGTGGAACAAGCAGTGCTAGGAGTGCATGTTCATTGAGCCTCGTGCCCCTCTAGTCTCCTTTGTTTACAGTGACAGTGATATGGACCATGATGAAACATGGAAGCAAATCAACACAACTACCTTTCCTGTGGATGAGCGTTTAAGAATTAATGCGGCTCAATATTAATTTAGAGGGCGAAGGTGGGCATTGTCTCTTAAAAGCTACACTTGTCACTTTGCATATTGCTAGCGCCACATGGTACACGACTTGAAATTACAGTTGTTTATGTGTGCGTGTTTGTCTGTGAGTCTATTTGATCTATGGCGATACCAAAATGCAGGTTTGACTGGGTGCATACATTTCTGATATGGATGCTGAAGTATATCATCAGGAAGGCAAGCTACAGAAGCTTTGGTGTCAAACAATCTGATTGGTTAGTCTAACTCCTGTGAAGAGATGGGTTCAAAACTGGGAAGAAAACAAGAGTAAATAAGGATAAATAAGAAAAAGGAGTAGATCTAAAATTGACCTGATTATGGCATCAGATAAAAAAGAAAAGCAAACATGAATCATCAAAGTTAAATAACTGTGTGTACCAAATGTCATGCCATCTAATTGTTGTAAAGCTATTTGACGTAAAACAAAAAATACTATGTTGGTGGCTCTAGATAAAAAATCAGCAGGATCAAGCCCATAGGATTCATCCTCCTGGCATCATGAAAATCTGAACCAAATTTCTGCTGATCACACCAACAACACTGTTTCTATAACATCTGCAAACTAGCTAGAATTCCACAGAGCAGAACAAGCAATTCTGTAGCCTTTCAGCTTTAATTTGAGGGTGTTTACATCCACACTCAATGAGCCTTGCAAAAATTGCTGCCCTTTTTATAAACATGGTCCTCAAGGGTAAAACGGGCTGCGACTCCCACACTATCTTCCCAGAATGACGTGAACCCCTGCTGGAAGTCAGCACTTTATCCACAGAATTATTCTTTCATTTGAAATGCAGGTTGGTGGAGAAGATCCACACTGTACACTCCTAAAAACCTGCAATGTCTAATTTTTATTGGCTTTTCCTAGATGTAGAATATTCAGTAAATAGCCCATGTGGTGCAAAACATATTAATAAATTATCCCTCAAAAATGTTTTTTTTCTTCCCCACTATAATAGAGCATCAGTGGTAGAAGCAGTGAGATGTTGTGTGCGTGGCTGATTTCTTATTCTTTTAAAGGCAGCTTGGAAGTGTAGGCCTCACAAAGCCTGCAGAGTCAAGGGTTAAAATAATAAGAGCTAATTCTATAACTTGAACAACAGCTTTCACTTGTTAAAGTCTGTTCCTATTTGGATCTGGTAATCCTCTTGGTGCATGAGTGGGTGGAGGTAAGTTGTTACACCTCATGTGAGACGATGGGTAATCAAAGTTTGAACCAACTCGCTTTTCTCCCGGCAGGTCAAGAAGGTTCCTCTTACCCTATTGTCTTCCTCCTACTCTCCCCCAGAGCAACAGCTATGTCCATACTTAATACCTAACTTTTAGCGGATGCGATCATTTGAATGGCTGATCAGTGGTCGTGCTTTATACGACTCGTCGGTGTTTGTTGCCTCATTGTTGTTGCCTTGACTATCACGTGCAGATTTATCTGCAAGGTTCGATTACAAAAAATGATTAATTATGCTGTTACATAGTTCATGTTATACAGTCAGAGGGAGTGCTGGAAGCAGCAGCATACAGATCTTGAATCAAGGCTATTGACCTTCGCATTGATTTGAGCCAGTGCCGTTGGAGGGAAGCTCTGAGGCGAATGTTATTCAAGCCTTTTGCCACTGATTGAAATGCAAATTTTTATGAGTGGTGTTACTGTATATCGGTAACTTACTGGGTTAATGAGGGAAAAAAGAACAAAACAAACTAAATAAAGACAACTTGGTCTCATACACAGGTTGTCTATTTGCTATATCTCATAATGCAAGACCGCCGACTCAGTATTGATTTGGAAAAACATTTCCATTGTGTAACACGTTTACTGCTTTCTTAAAATGTACGAAAATTCTAATAAAACACAACAGCAAAAATACCCAGTACAGAAACTTATAAATATTCATATTTTTGCTTAATGAATTTGTTAAATCTCTGGGTATTTCTAGTTCATCTCTCATTAAAAATAGCAAATCAAAGGATCATATTATCAGTTCCATATAATTTCCTCACAGAAGATATGATGGAGGTTGTTTCATTTTACCTGCATGGTTTTATTAATGAAGTCATGACAGTTTTTAGTATGCACAGCGCACATGCACCTGAGCCATGTATGTGCCAGGAAGTTTCTTTCAGTGTCTGTCATTTCATTTCCTTAAGATATTAATGAAATCGAGGAATTTTACAATCACTTTGACAATGATGTCATAAGGATCACCAGAATTGATGTCTTCCTCTTAAGAAAATAAAGGTCAGTGCAATAGTCCAATCTTTTGTTTTCAGCACAAAGAAGTTTCTTAATTAATCCATTTTCTACATCCACTTCTTTTCAGCATGGATGGAAGCGACTGAACTCCATCTCAGAATGATTTTGGCAAGAGGATGAGAAACACCCTGATGTTCCTGACACACTACGTGATAAGGCAAGAGAAGCTGGGGGTTAATTTTCAGAAAACATTGTTTGACTAAATAATCTAGAAAAAAAAAAATATATATAGGTAGGTTTTTTTCAAAATCCATTCACAATAAAGTGAAGCTTCCTCGTGTAACCTCCCAGTCTGTACAAACACACTGTCTAAACCAGTATTAGTTGACTAAAGTTAGTTTGCAAAAAATGTATTTAAGCAAAGATCTGGAACATCATAACGTCAAACTTTAATAAGTATCATATATGTTTATGTAGCCTTGTAGTAGTAGTGTAGTGTATCGTTGATACGAATCTCACGGCAGACAGATTAGGTAGAACCCAAATGCAGGACGACACTCGGGATCAAAATTAAAAAAAGGGGTTTTAATTAACAAAAAGAGTCCGTTTACACAGGGAAAATCCAAAAGGCAAAAATGCAAAAACAAACTCAAAACTCACTTGGCATCTCCAAGGGATAAAACAAGACAAGAGAACATGAAGCACAGAAACAATGAAACATAACTAGACGATCTGGCAACAAGACAGGGGAAGACACAGACTATATATACACAAGGTAACAAGGAACAGGTGGACACAATCGGGGCGGGGCAGACAATCAGACAGGAGGGAAAACACACGGTGGCAGGAAGTCAAGGGACCCGAAACATGAGGGAGAGTGGATTTCAAAATAAAACATGACACGCTAGAACAAGGGAACCGGAAACATGACAAAACATGGAACTTGACAAGACGAGACATAACCGAAACCAGACAGACGTGAAGACTATACGTGACAAGAAATAACTAAACAACATGACCCATGTAAACTAGTCAAAACAGGACAGACATGGAAACCACACACAGGACAGATCATGACAATTGTCTCTTAACTTTTGTGTGTATGCAAAGCAGCAAGGTTTACCGCTTAAAATACTGATAATTCATTCGTTGAGTAGCGTCACATGGGATGGCTTAAGGCGAATGCAATTGGTGTGTGCATTTCCTGATCTGCTCAGCTAATTACATGAACACTGGAAAAGCTGTGCCTGTTAAAACAGAAACTGTGGATCTAAACTATCATTGGCATCTTCCACTGTTAACTTATAGATCATTACACCACCACCAGGATTAAGGTGCTTTACCTGGTTCTTTACCTCTGTTCTGAACACGAGCCTGTAAAACTTTCACTGAACACCATCCATTGTAGCTACAAGTGGGTATTACAGGACTGGGGCAGACATTCCCAAGATTCTCCCTCCTCACTACTGCACGCACAACAGATAAAAGAAGATAAAAAAAGGTATTAAATTCACTGTGTCTTGCAACGTGAAGGCGAGCCTAAAAGCGATTGTGTGAACTCTCCGCCACACCTCCCAATTCTATTCCTCCTTCCCCCCATCTTCAAAGGGGGAAGAGAAAAGGCCAAGAACAGGGTTTAGGTCCCAGGAGACACTCCAAAGAATGGGATCTTCTGACTACTGCATGTAATATTTCACAATTTAACCTCCTTGGATGATAGTTGAAGGTGGATAAGAGCACATCATTATTAGAAAGATAGTGATTTTCGATTTAAATGTAAATCAGTTCCTTTTTTTTTTTTTTTCAATTATCATAATGCTGCATACCTTTAGATGTGGGAGCAAGAAATGATCGTTCCAAAACTTAAAGAGGACTCCTGAAAAAGACACATCTGTAAAGCATCACGGTGGGGACCAACCTGCAACTTGTATTGATTTTAATGAGGATTAACTCTGCTGGAGGCAACATGGAGGTGGAATCACATGAGCAAGCACTCATTGGAAAAACATTCTGATTACTAATGGCCAAGTATGATAAAATTAAACGAAACATTTTTAAGAATAAAATAATGCCCAACATCCCCAGCATCTTTTAAAAGTTCCAGAAGTCTTGACAGGTAACTTGGCTTTCTTGATATTCTTCCACCATCCGTCCTTTTATCAAAAAGATTATTTCTGAGACTTCAATAGTTGTGCCTATCCGGCAAGTCACTGCTATTGTGATTAAGCAATCCTGACAGCAGATGTTATCGTTGACTTGCCCACGGCAAAGCAGAGCCTACTTGAAATGTGGTGACCATTACATGTATGGGAGCATCTGTCTGCAGTCAAGAGCATTCAGAGATGGAAGAGGCCCAAAAAGATTTTTTATTTTTATTTCACAAATAAAAAGAAAAACCCCGGCAGCACTTCGGTTTTCTGTTGGAATCACCTGCAAATTTCATCATACCCACATAAACACAGGGCACCACATTTTTTACATCTCTGTGTATAGTTGAAACATATCTGCCCCAGCTTGCTCAACTGAGTGAACACTAACGGACTCACTACTGCTCCCTGATGGTCCGGCCATATCACAGATCAAGCTTGATCAGGGGCGACTAATTCCACACATACACACACACACACACTAATTATCCAGTGTTTGCACACATTACCCAGGCCAGACTGTACCCAGTGTGTCCCCCATCTAATACCTTGCATATCAGCAATATAACCTATTAAGTAAGGATGTGCCAAACTGATTTTCTCAGAATGATTTAAATATGACTCCTTGTTAATGTGATCACATCTCACCCTGCTCTCCACTGGGGGAATTATTGTGTCAAAAAGTCGCCAGAATTTGATAGGTGATTTCGTGTATGAATTTTAAGATGTGCTAGGAAACACAGCTATCTAATTTTGCAGCATTTTTCTCTTTTTGCTTATGAGAAATACTGGTACGCTGCTGGTTCTCGGAATAACAGCACTAATATGACGTTAATTCGCTACGTATTACAGACGTTTGTTGGAGGCTGGTGAAATATGGCCTTACATTAGCAGTTGAGACTAAACGCTTGGACGTGTCATTTGTTCACACCAGTCAGCGGCACAAAGATGGGCATCACAAATGAAGATGATGGATAACACACAACCTGATTCTGTCACTCAGAACAACTCTCCCATTGTTCCAGAGCACTTCACTGTACAAGCTGTTATTATACAAAGCACTGAGCATTTACCGTTCTCACAGTTTAAATTGACATTATTCGGATACATTTCACTAGATCTTTACCCAAAAAACTAATGCTGATTTATGAAGCCTTTACTATTCATTGGTCCGAGTGGAAGTACAGTAGCAGCCCCTGAGAGTGAAGCATGCAGAACTGCAGTTCTTGCTGATGTAAGCTGTCTGCATTAGTGGGCATTGTTTTTGAAGGTGACTTCTGTTTCATTTGTTTTTCTTACCTGCGGAGTTAGATTCCTATTGACCGTTGCTGGTGTCGCTCACATTTTTTGTACTTGGCCCAAATGAAATCACACGTTTGAAAAAGCTATGTTCGAAAGGACAGGATCACATGCTACACCAAACGCTGCGCCCAAGCTCTACAGCACCAATGACCGTATCTGATATTGAACACTGCTGTGACTCACATGTGAATATATTGCAACATTTATATTGAATTTGCTGTTTACTTTATCCAATTGATGTTAGTGTTAGTGTTGAGAACAATGCAACTTGTTCATCTGTCTTTAAACAAAGTTCACTCTTAACCTGGCGCTGCAGCATGTGGGCCACAGGCTAATCGTGGAGTTTTTCTTTTCCGGTGTCGACATAAATTGTTAGATAATTTCAACAAAATCTCTGGTTGTCTGATTACACTGTCATAACGCTGTGCCTACGTAATTTGGTTATCTGGGTCCACAGTGACATCACACCGAAGAGCACTGAATGGAATAGATGAGGGGCCCTGTTAGGGGCCATGCAATTGAAGAAAGAGCCGAACGAAATTAGAGGGCACATAAAGTGTTTCTGACACTGGTGAATCAGTTTTCCTCAGCAATTACAGCAAGATAGCTTTTATTTCATCCGGGGAGTGCAAGAGGGGGTGCAGCACTATACGGCTGTCAGCAAATACAAGCTAAATCTACAGGCTACAGTAAATCTTGCGGGTTTTTGACGATATTTTAATGACTTGCCTTGTCCTTTGCATGACTGACGATCTGATTATTAGTAGTGGACGACAAGAGGCTAATTGAAGTGTCACTCAGTGCTAAAGTGTCTTTCTTTTTTCCCTTTTTGTGTTGAGAGATGAGAATTGTCTGTTTGAATAAGTCATCAGCACTTGAAATATAGAGATGGCCATTGATTATTTTCTAAAGGCACACTTCAGGAAATGAGGCACACACAAGAAAATAATGCACTCTCAAGAGGAAGACCTATTATGCATCATCAGTAAAGAAGCGAGATATTATATAAAATTTGTTTTTACTATATGAAAACATGTTTTTCTTGTACTTATCTGAGATTAAGATGCAGTTCACGTTGGATTTGAAAGGAAAGGTGAAAACGTGGCTAACCTCAATCAAAAAAAGCTTTTCATCATAGGTTACATAGTTTTATTCTGCATTCGCACTGTGTGCTGGGAAACATTTGCGAGTTTGCAGAGAGTGATCGTGTGCAACATTTTGTGAAATTTACATTAACAGACTTTTTGGGGCTTTTCAACAAGCATAGTAGAATTTATAAAACACCAAAGGCAGCACTTTATGAATGGCTGCTTATTATGATTAATATTATTATTGCCAGGGGAGGGACATAGCAGTAGAAACAAACAATGGATTGTGCTGTTTTGTTTCTCAGGTCAGTGTGACACTCTCCGGGCCATTAATCAAGACTGCAGCCGAACTGTTCAGAGGTTGTCAAAGGAAAACACACCCTGACCCAAATAAAGCTCTCATTCAACCAAAATAGCCCCATTAACACCCTCAGGATTTGTATGGAGAAAAAGTGACTGATAAAAGTCAGTTACTGTTGTGATATGAGCAGTATCATGCATTATACATCCTACTGCCCATTTCTGTGATCAAATTATGTCTGAACATGTCTGAAGATATAGTTCTGGTAGTACTTTATTTTACAGTGTTCAATACAAAATGCTGATAAAACCTTAACACCACAAGTAATTCCCTATTATGAAAGATCAAATTATGTTAATTACATTTATATGAATACAGCTATTGTAAAGATACTATGCATCAGAATCCCAACAAATCAGAGAAACCAATTACATTTTGCGCATGAGCAGAAATGAATACCCTGATTACAATTTAGGCCAATCCCTCCCTCTCTTGTGTGTTCACTCCCTCCTTTTAGTGCTTCTAAGTACCTGGCTAAAACCAGCAATTTCAGTGTTGCCTTTTCTTAACCCTTGCATATTTTATAACATCACTCATGCATTATATTACTGTTTGAGCATGCTTTATTGCAACTGGTTGAAGAAGTCAGCTGCAGGCTGCTCTCTGTGGTTGCGGTCGAACCGTGCTGGCCTCTTCTGTTCTACATGCACCGTTACTGCTCACAGACAACATACTGCGAGTACTGCTTCCTTTTGCAATCGATATTATTCATGCAAGAATATTTACTTTTAATTTTTTTAAAAACATGGGTTACATTGGGTTATTTTCAACACAACTACACAGAGAATGATTGTTACAGAAATAACAAGGAAAATTCATATTCATAGTAAAATGGTCATAGTTTGTCATAGTGAAAGCGATGAGTATGTGTGAAAGGTTTGATTCATTTCTTGAAACAAAAATGTATGGATACAGAGATAGCACCAGATTGCTTTGCTTATATAATCTCCTTGGCAGAAAAGCTTCCTACTGGGAAGCCGTACAAACAAAAGATGGATTTACCGGAAAAAAAGAGGTTAAGGTGTAACACAAACACCATCTCTAACAGGATTGTCCACACCTGCCAAAGAAACCTTTGGCAACCTTCAAACTGAAGAGAATGATTTTACTTTGAAAATATGATTAACACAGTCACAGTATCAACAAAGACTTAATCCAAACAATAAGGGCATTTAAGTTACGCAAATATATCCAAGACTGCACACAGAGTAAACTACTACCTTAATTTCCCATTATCGTTTTTTAATGAACAATGGATGCATACAATCAAACAAAAAACAAAAACATTAAAATGTGGACCCATCATTTCTATCATTTTAAGCTTCCTTGAAACTTCCTTTTTGTATTGAAGGAGAATTTAGAGGGTGCATTTCTCACATTCAGCGGCAGGGCCTGGTGACTGAACATGTGGAGCATCGGAGGTCTTGTCCTATTAATGAGGCTGCCACCTCTGCAACACTCGCGCTCTTTGACCTGTTAGTGTCCGGCTTGAGCGGCTGTCTCTTGGTTACAGTTTCAGCACAATCTGAGTGTATAAAGGTGCAGGATTTGAAAGGATAGAGTGATTTTCCAGTGTAGGCCTGCTTGTTTGAAAGGTTAGTAGGCCTATAATGATTGGTATTGAGTCAGCGATTGCTCAGAACAGCATCCCAACACTCTCTCGACTGTCCCTTGTCAACATTTTTTTCTTTCAGTTTAAACTCTGATTTACCATTAAACTTTATCCAGGTTTGTGAAATCATGATATTGACATGGACCAACATGACTCCACCCAACATTTCTAAATTCAAAACTGATGAAATTTCCACTGGATTAAAAATTGAGTCTTCTTAAGTGATGGTCACACCTCTCGTGCTAACTCTAAAAGCTAAAGTTAGCATTCTTCTCCTATAAGGCAATATATCGACTTTGCTGTTTTTGTGGATTAGTCTTCCATGTAAAACACAACATCTGGGTTTCATTTCCTGCCATATGGGCAGGTGCTTGCTATCTGGTAACACTTACATACTCCTCACAGCACCGAGGACTGACAAACTGTGATTTATTTTATCTGCACAAGGGTAAGAAAATCTCTCTTCTCAGATGACATGTGGCTTGATAATGTTTCCTGTAGCTCAGTAGCAATTGCTGGTATTTAATTGTAGTAGTTTTTTATTTCAAGGCACTAGTGTTAAATTAGTGTATGCTTGCATGTGCACTTTTTGCAGCTGGTTTTTGTGTTTGGGCTTAAATTATCCCAGTCAAGTAACGTACACTGCTCACAAAAATTAAAGGAGCACTTTAAAGAAACACATTAGATACATCAGATCTCAATATGAAGTTGGATATCTACACAAATAATGACAGGGCAATGTCTTAGGAACAAAAGGATGCCAAGTCTTTTAATGGAAATAAAAGTTTTCAGCCTACAGAGGGCTCAATTGTGTAGACACCCTAAAATCAGAGTGAAATGAAGATGT
>JAVQJZ010065497.1:0-20338 GCA_036025355.1 Leiopotherapon unicolor | reverse complement strand
CATTTTAAATGATTTAATGCTGGTCTTGTTTCAAGAGTTCATTAATTATCTAGACTAAGTTTCTTTGTTGATTATTTGCTCTCTAGTGCATTTAACTCACAGCATTAGGTCTTTGAAATGGGTTACAGAAAAATATATTTAGTTTTTTAGCCGCTTAGTCTTTGTAATTTGCAGTTGCAGGCTTTTTCTGTTTTGTCTAAGACACATCGATGGGGTCGCAGATTTGCTGTGCTCCTTTGGGGAGAAAGAGATGCTGTCAACTGAATGAATATTCGCTGGAAACAAATCCATTTAAATTTGGAACCAACAACATGCAAAGACTAATTTGTCTCTGCATTGCCCAGCTAAGTCTATATGCAGTATATTTCTTGCTGAAATGCCGATGGCCATGTGTTGTTCTACATTTAAAAAGTAGCACGATTCCTTCAGAGCAGCGCTTAGCTACAGCCACAGAGGCATTTTTTGGGTTTTTTATTTTAATACATATACTTCTTACAGGCTTCCACAGACGGACAGCATCTCTAACGGGCTGCTGGGTGACAGACCTCTCCACATGTCTATTCACAGTGACTCTGGTATCTAAATGTGAGCTCCCACTTCTCATCTGGAAAGTGTGAAGCTAGAAAGGCTCATCTGTATTTTTCTCTAAGTCTCCAAAGTGTTTAATGAGAGCTGGCAGAGACCTATGTGGCAGATCAGATGGGCTCCATGCTGGGAGAGAAACAGGGAGCTGTTGAGGAGGAGGAGGAGGTGGAGGAGGTGGAGGAGGCTAAGGCTAAAGCCCGAGGCTCAGAGCAGAGCAGATCAACACTTGAGACAGCCAGTAGCCAAACTATGCAATCTCCGTTTTCTCCTTCCTCCTCTCCGCTTTCTTCTTTTTCTCCATTCGCCTCCTGCTGAAGCATCCCACATTAAATCTGCAGTCCAGCCCTCACCCCTCCATTGACTCTGCCCCAACGCCGACTTGTGGTCAGAGCCAACAGTCATGGCAAAATGTCAGATCGCAGCAACATTTCCAACAAAGGCACACTGCCCGAGCCAACAGCAAACAGTTAGTCCCCGGTTTTGGAAGAGGCACAGTGACACCTGCCCCGCACAAATGGATGGAACTGTTGCTGGTGTTAGAGCAAACAACCTGAAGAGATTTCTAACTCGAGTGAATTATTTAAATATTGTACTGATCCCTCAGGCTCGCCAGAGGAGTCGTGAGAATTCTGCTAGATGGAAAATAAACAGACTCGGGGCTGGTGTATTTGTGCATGCGTACTTGTAAGCGCGTGTTTGTGCACGTACGTGTTGTACACATGCAAGTTAGCAACCATATGTCTACTGTCTGCACTGCAGGCGAATGTCTAATTCTGCTGTGGAAGCAAGCGTTCATGTGTCTCTGGATATTATCAGAGATTGTTCTGGAGACTCCATATTTTATACAAGGAATAAATAAAGGGTATGGCTAATAAATGTGACAGAAAAACACATTAGTTCACAGTGAAAAGACGGTGGCCATCTGGTGACAGCCTTGCATCAGCGCTGTTTTTAATCATTCTGTGCCATTTGTTTTGGCTCACCCTCCTCATATCTCATTCTGTCTCATTTTGGTTTGTACTAGTGGTTTTAGAGAGGAGACCCAGCTTCGCTCCAGTTTATCGATTACATGCTATATCACAGCCACTAACAAAAATAAGATTTTTTACTCTATGCAATGTGTCACAAACACATGGTTATTAATCTCCGTTGCATCATCCACTTCTGTGGCTAATCTATCAACCCCCTGCATGGGTCTGTGGTTTCTCTGGCTTCTTTTTCATCAGCCTTTGAACACTGGGATTAGGGGTGGCTACTGTGCACACATGTGTGTTGACAAGACAGTGGGAGCAGAGGAACGGCCTGCTGGTCTCAGTGGTACTTGTCTAGCTCCTCATGTTCCCCTCAAGGACACAGGAACCGCAGGTGTCCGATGATCTCGGACTGTGTCCATCAGCAGCCATTGTCATTTTGAACAGCGAAAGCTCAAACAGGCCCTCCTACCGACCTGTAAAGAATGGTCGGGGTCCTTTCGCTTCTCCCCTTGACAACATGTCCAAATGGGAGCTTGCCACTGGGCTATTGTATTACTGTCCCTCCTCGGAGACCCTGCCTGACCTAAAACCTGTGGTGCTGCATGATTGAAAATCAGCTGTGGTGCCTTTTGCAGTAGCCCTAACTATCTCTTTCTGGGGATTTGATAAGGAAAATGGTGGCTGTGAATAACAATTTTCTTATGGGGATCTGAGAAGGTAAAAGGATGAGGTTTGGTTCTGATTTCAGTCTTTGATTTGAGAAAAGGAAATCAAGCAAAGAACATTTATTGTAACCATTTATTATCTCTCCACTTCCTTCTGTGCTCCCCAAACATTTCTTTAGTCTCTGCCATGTGTCCAGACAGGCCATCTAGAAGTGTTTATGCATCTTCGTCTTTCTTTGATTGTCCTCAGCCCCGGGGTCGCAGTGCTTGTGTCTCCTCCACATTCTCTCAGCGGCACCCTGTTTCCACTCCAATCTCCTTGTTTGAAAATGTTATTTGCATGGCCATTAGTCTTGCTTTGTGGTGGCAAAGAGAAGTAGAATTTCATCACCTCATCAGGGCAGATGTTGATCTCATCTCTTTATTTCACAGTGGTGTGGATAAACTGAGGGGCGACATAATATATTCATTAGGATGTAATTCGCTATTCAATCATTCTCATTCCCAGCCTGGATAATCAGCCCACTGGCCCACGGATGGGTCCACTCAATGCCAAACAAGGACAATTATCTGATTGGTTCTGCTCTCTCTGCCAAATGGATCTGACTGCAAAGAGGCCGAGCTGTGTCAGCATCCCACCGCACACACACGCCCACAAATGCACACGAAAAACACTCCCACATTCTCTCGCAATCATCCTTGGGCACACGCAGACAAACGCAGACTTGTGTGGCGGCAGGGTCTAATTCACACACCTGTGCCCCCGGCCCAATACGCTCACAGCGACTTTCAGCTCGTTTTCCGACTGGGGACTCGCTCTAAAACCAAATAACATCATTACTCGATACAGTTATGCAATAATAGGTATCCCACCTTGAGTAACATCTCACTTATGTTTCATTAACCGAAGCCTCTGACCTGCAGCAGGTCGGACCTGCTCTCTCGGGGTCATGCCCCCTGCACTCTTTATTGCCAGGATTAATGAGCACTAAGGTTTCCTTGCCCTCAGGTCAGTTAGGAGGAGGGTTACTGCTGTCATAGAGGTGTGCCTGTGCTCCGTGTGTGTGTGTGTGTGTGTGTGTGATTCTTGTCTGGTCCCCTTCACCCTTACATTTGGGAGAGAGAGAGAGAGAGAGAGCGCGAGATAGTGGCGTTTTTTTCCCCATGAGAGCTCATTACTGCTCTTTTTCCCATTAGCCCTATAGTAACCTTCCCCAGGCCTGGCGCTGTGTCACTGTCAATATCATTCCCAGCCGTCGCCGTGCCCCCCTCCCCACCAACTCGGCCCCCCTCTCCTGGCCACAATGCCAAATTACCCCCACCTTTGCAAAATGGCCTCCCTCTCCGCATGTGGCAAAGCTGCTGCTATTTCTTACAGCCGGGCCTGCGCAGAACTATTACAGGCCCATTTCCATTTGTTTCATTTTGCTTGTGCTGATGGTGGTGTGTTTGAAGTTGCGGCAGACAGAAATAGGCTGCAGGTGTAATGTACATCTGTCTCTGCTCAGAGTAATACCACCTGTATTGTGTCTTGCATTCAAATGCACTCGAGGTAATGCTCACGTTGCTATAGTTACAGCTTGTCTGACAAAGAAATCAAACCGAGCCATATTTGTTTTCCCTCTCTGTCAAATGTTCATTTCTTAAGAGAATTTTTAAATAGAGATATTTGTGTGTGCGTGCATGTTTGATGGGAGACCAGAGGGCCAATTTCCCAGGGGTGAAATTCTTCTCCCTGTACAGATTTAGTTTGTTGACAGCTGGGTCTGCCAGACCACAGCACCTTCCACGGCACCCTCACACCACTGGGGTTTAGCTTAGTTGCATCTGATTTCCATGTTGAAAATAAACAAAGGAAGCAGAATAGAGACAATATGGCTCTCCTCAGCAGTTTTACACGCTTCGGTTTCCCTGTGCGTTTGGTGGATTTGAGTGTGTGCAAGTGGATTTGCATGTCTTTATAATGCTTTCCCGACCAGGTTTCCATTTTAGAAGGAGTAGATTTGCACAGGATGGCAACAGAGTTTTCCACCAGTTGTTCTCATCTCACACGCAAATACACCACTGCTTTTACACCGCTGTGGCATCTGAACTTCACCATGTGTAGAGTTTTAACATTTCACACTGTCTGTTAAAAAAAAAAGAGTTGCAGCTTGTTTTATTGAAACAGTTCAGCATGTTTTCCGATCAATACTTTGGAGCGTTTGAAGTGAATTGGTCTGAGTTCTTGCTCCTATGCTTGTCTTTCTGCTAACCCGTGTTCCTTTTTATTATTATGTGTGTTCGCAGTGGACGGAGGCTGGAGCGAGTGGAGCAAGTGGTCGGCGTGCGGCGCAGACTGTTCGATGTGGAGGAGCAGGGAGTGCACCCAGCCCTCACCTGGCACCGGGGGCAAAGACTGCCAGGGGCTCGTCCTGCAGTCTCTGAACTGTACCAGCGAGCAGTGCCCACAGAGTGAGTGCACTACCACCCACATACTGCGCTCCACACTCTCAACTGTTCAACTCAGTGATACAATAGAAAAGATGCAGTAGCACACAGTATTCTTGTCCACTTTTCTGCAACCGGGTCAGTGGAATGAAGTTTTAGTCATATATTTTCTTAAATATGCTCAAAACTGCATTTTAGAGGAGCTGCAAAAACTTTACTTGTGTTTCTCACAAGGCCAAAGCTGAAAAATGTCTTCAAAAATGAAAAGAATGGTGCTCCAGTCATGCAACCTTCATCAAATACAATAAGTAGATCACAAACAACACTCGGGGAACAGGTGTACAGGACTGGCATCAATTAGGCCCTGAACGAAGGCAGGTAGAGAGGTTGGGGAGGGAGAAGCTTTTCCCTTCGTGCTTTTAGTGTTTGAATTCAGTCCACACTTTGACAAGAGGAGCTAGTGTCGTCCTCTTTTTTTTTTCTTTTTTTATCAGATCAAATAAACATTTTATGCCTCCTTATGGCAACCGCTTCCTGTGATAGCTGCTGAGAACACCTTAGTAAGAGGTTCATAAAGGAAAGATGTCCATCTCATAAGACAAGAGAATTGTCGGCGGGGATTACTGGGTCATCATCAGCACCCGTGTGACCTTTTTCAAGCTGATCACGATCAGTTCTAATAAACAGTGGCGTGACACTTGCTGCTAAGATAATATATCGTTTTAGCCTGCATCAGCAATACGGAGCTCCCTGACCTAGTAATAGAGCTGAGAATTAAACCATCTCTTTTCTGAAAAACACAACCAGGCAAATAAAGTGTCACTGGTCAAGTCTGCGTGTGCTGTGATCGTTCTCACCGTGCATTTGTGTTTGTCTTGAGAGTCGGTCTCGCATATTTTTGTCTTTTTGTAAAGCAGCCAGTACTGTGTCGCTTCACCACGTCTGTCATTAATAGGGCATGTGTGTCAGGATTAGAAACCACAAAGCCCCGTATGGCCCGAGTCAGCAACCGAGTGTGGAAAGTGGCACCACGGGGTCCACTGCTGACCAGATGGACGTGAAGGGAGAGCTCTGTCGCTCCCTACAGATATCAAAGACAGGAAAATATTGCAGCCTCCCATCCAGAAATGATGAGTCTCAGGGTGAGACTTTTTTTTTCGGTCGAGAAAAATTTATAAATAGTGCACTCTTTGGTTGATCTACATGGTAAACAGAGTTTTAATGGGGACCCAATTGACATGGGCCAGTGAATTAATACACTGGATTATGTATCTTTCACTGACTGATGTGATCAGATAGACCAATGAGTGCATGGGGAATCGGATCGGGTAACTGTATGTGAATGCTGCATTGTGTTTATGTGGTAGCGTTGTGTATGACTTATGCATCTGTGAGTGTGTGTGTGTCTGTGTGTGTATGCATGCATGTGCGTGTGTCAACCGTTAGCGGCGTTTGGCTGGTGCAGTGAACCAGAGAGCTCAGTCGGCCCATCATCAAAGGTCAGCAGCTCCTCCCCAGAGAGGCAAGATATATACACAAAGATGCCAGTCATTGTTCCTCTCTCTCACACACGCACACACACACACACACAGAGTCGCTCAGTATTTACACTGACAGTGCAGAGCGGAGCGCTGGCCTCTGAAGAATGCCTGTCCCAATCTGTTCCCAGCAGATGTGTTTCCATAGACAACGGCTGTGTGAAGTATTATAATAAGCAAAATAGCAAGATGGTTTTGGCTTGTCAGCAACTCCCATACTTCAACCATGTCTGCAGGCTATTAGCTGAGATGGAAAACTTCCCCCCTGAAACAAAAGACACCCTTCTCTCCTCTCAGTGTAATCGAACAATACAACTGCAGAGAGAGCCACAGTCACTGACAGCCACAAAAGATGTCCTCTGTCTGAGGACCTCACAAACATCTCTAATCTCCCTCATTAAGCCAGAAATTGCACACGTTAGATGAGGTTATTGTTTTGGGGGTATTGCATGTATGAGAATCAATGTGCGGCGGCCGGCTTTGTGTTACAGCTCTAAAATAAGCAGATCTGACCCAGGCGGGATCATTTTCATAAAGCAAACATGCAAAGCCCGAGATGGAGCCATGCAAAAATCTGTGCAGGGAAATAATAAATACGATGGCAGCGTGCCAGAACCAAAATGGCAGACAGGTGTGAGAGGGCAGAAAAATTATGGGAAAAAATAGTACTATTCATTTTTGTGGCAGAGGAAAATTAGGACAACATAAAAACAATTATTCGGCTTGATGTGTGTAATGAAGGTAATAAGTTCATTTGTAGCAGCATCCCATTTTGGGGGGCGTCACAAGTGATTGTGCAGACATCACTAAGCCATTAATTTAATCCTAGTGTTGTTTTATTTGGGGGCTAAATCGGTCACAAAGCAGCTGATGTTTTCGTCATGGGTTTGTTTGTCAGAGAGGGGTCACAGGCAGCGTAAAAAATGGCCGAACGTTTATTTTGGGCCATATTTCACCGGGACCCCACTGAGGGATGGGACGACTGTATTGTGGAGATAGTAATGGTCACGTTCACTTTGAGAGTTTTAGTAGCCATATTTCCCTGACCTTAAGAACTCCAGTGTTATTCATCTTCGGGCGAGTGACTAGGATTGGCCATGGGATGAAATATATTCTCAGGTCTCTTGATAAATGCCCGGGGAAGAGGCGGGAGGCTGCAAAGCTTTTATTTATCAATGCAGGAGAGAGAAAAGGAGCAGGTAGAGGGAGTTGAGGACTATCAGGTGCGGATATCGTGCTGACTGCCAATGCAGAAAAGGGGTCCAAACTTCAACAGGGGCCAGGTACATCGCCCCAGAAGAGATGAATTATACTGGCCCATCTCAAGTCAGAAACTGATCCCTAACCAGCCAGCCCTGGAGCGAGTGAGGAGCTGCACTGAAAGCTTCGAGAGCCGGGAACAAACAGAGATTGGCCTGGGGTCAACTGTGAAAACAGCTCATCACATCCACAGATTATCCGCAGGCGGGTGTCAATCACAGAGAGAGGTCACACACAAAGAGAATCAAAAGTTCCTCGCCAGCAATTACGTCAAGTGGAAATAAGCGATGGAGTGACGGCCGGCAGAGAGGAAGAGAGGCAAATTGGTAGAGTGTGTGTGAAAAAAGTAAGCAAGAGAGAGAGAGAGGCTGCAGTAGAGGGGGACTAAAGTAAAGCCCATCCAATTATAAAACCTGATTAGCTGTGTCAATTAAAGTGTGATGGATGTCCTTTCAATTATCGGCTGGCATCATGAAAATCAATGAGCGGGGCCAGGAGGAGCGGAGGGCAGTTGCTGGTCAGGGCTGTAGTGAGTATCGGGATGGTTTCGCCGTGACACCTGGTGGGTCAGATAAAACTTCACTCATTGATGCTCCGATAAGCCACCAGAGATTACAGACAGAATAGAGAGGGAGCTGGCTGATTGACTGACTTTATTGTCTGGGCGCAAGAATGGAGAGCGTGCGGGGAGAGGGGGGACGGGGGACAGGGGGGTGGAAGAGGAGTCGAGATACTGAATCTTTGCATCTAAGGTTAGCTAGGTGCCTTTGGTTTGCCCTCAGAAAGTAAACAGCAACTGGCCAATCTGAGGCTATGTTTATCCAATCAGCAGAACCCGGTCAGCCTGTCTCCTCGCTGACGGGTGTTGTTTTGTCTTTAGTCAGACCACACATCCCTCTGTGGACCGCAGCGCGAGAAATCCAAATATCACCGCCCAGTCTGGCCTTTGACTCACCAAGACAATTGGATTTGGGAACTTTAATGAGAGGTTCAGCCGTGGTCTCTCTCCCCTTTTTTTGAAGCTCATTGAAGAAGGTGGAAGGTTTAGCCAGGCCGCTTACAGTTAAGCACCTCCATGCTTCCCCGAGGAGGGAGTCAGAGACCTGAGTCAGGGGAGAGAGAGGCAGGTAAATGGACAGGGAGGAGCGGTCCGCGTGTCCTAAAAGGCTCTTTTCATGCCGCGAGCGTGTTCTGCGACAGGACGTGCTGCCGCGATGTCGAGAGCAAAGCACACGATCTTCTTGTGTTTCTCCTCAGCCAGTCATTCACAATTGATTACATGTCAAGAGATCTCTGGCATTACAACGGGCCGCCATAGAGCTTGGCTGCATATAATCCCGCTACTTAAGGTATCAGATTGTACTGAGATAATCACCCATGAAATAGATTCTGGCATTTCTCTTAAAGACTTGGGTATGTCAGGCGGCTTTGTCCAAAGAAATGGATTTTTCAAGGCAAAAGGAGAAGGCAAGGACAAACGGATGAAAAGAGATGAATAGAGATGAGACACATAAAGAAAGAATACTTTTTTGACCAATTTGTCTTCATTCGCACCCCCCCCCCCAAAAAAAAAATTTGACTGTTGGCACTCTGCTAATTTAATTGTGCTATTCTCATGTCACAGATTTACTAACACCAATTAAAACTTGTCAAATCGGTGTTTCCGAGGTTGAGCACGGTTCCTATGGTAGCGGTAGGATTACACAGAGGTGAAAAACCAACATGACAGTCTGGAGATATTCATCGAAATATGTTGTTAATGCTAATCAGGTCGATTTTGACACAAACCTTTTGGACGTGTTGTTGCTGCTCGCTGCTGAAATGCAAATGACACATGCTGTCAGTCACAGGCACATGCTGTCTCTCTGTTAGTCCTTTTTTTTTTTGTCCGTCCTTTAATTCTAATTTTCATTCTCGTACATTTGCTCTTCTCTCCCCGCTTCTGTCCTCCTCCTTTTGTTGTCAACTCAGCGTGCGCCTGCCTGCAGCACTTTAACCTTTGCCGTTGTTCTCCATCCCTCAAAGCCGCGCTGCTCAATGCGTCGCCTCCTTGACTGTGTTCAGTTGACAGCGCTACGCCCCCGTGGCTCCCCGGGACAATGGCCCTCCACAAAGGCCCCAGGAGCATCCTCCACCTCCGCCACCAAATTCCCCCAGCCCAGGGAGACAGCCATAGCAAATCCCATTCTCCTGTGACACTCACTCACACACGCGCACACACACACAATGCATACGCACAAATGCACACGCATTGATGTTTGTCTGGGCTTAGCTGTCATCTTCATACTGTACTTTTGGGAGAAAGGCGCTCTCATGCTTTTGAGAGAGAGAGAGAGAGAGAGAGAGAGACATTCAATAAGAGGTGCTAGAATTTCATAAGCAAATCCTTCATTTTTCCACTGTCTCTCATGGGGGTGTTGCATGCTTAGAGAAAGAGAGAAAAAGACAGGGAAGAGAAAGAACACGCTAGCATAAGATATATTTATCCACTGCAGAAACCTACGGTAAGAAAGTACCCGTTACAGAAACTGACTCTGTCTCTTTTCTGATTGTCCACAGGTTGACTCTGAAGCACTTTTAAAAACACTCGAAGAAAAATCAAGACTGTTAACAAATTCTTGCTAATGTAGGCTTTCATCAGTCAGGGACACAGTCAAGCTGCATTAGGTGGCAAGCAGGCAACGTGTAACCGATTTCATGCCATTAAACAGATCCTCAAGTGAGACCTTCGCACGGATGATGATAAAAGATGTTTGCTGCAGTTGCTATTGTCATTCAACACCTGAGGGAGTTTTTCACCCGTGATTAATAATTTATCTTCTGTTTTTCTTGTCTGCCGCAGCTGTGAGCGGGGCCGAGGACGTAGCGCTCTACGTGGGCATGGTTGCGGTGGCTCTGTGCCTGACTCTGCTGCTCATCGTGGTGGTCCTGGTCTACCGGCGCAAGAAGGAGGGCCTGGATGCAGACGTGGCGGACTCCTCCATCCTCACCACTGGCTTCCAGCCCATGGGCATCAAGCCCAGCAAGCCAGGTGTGTGGGCACCGCGGCCACGCAGGCCTCCCCCCCACAGCAGTAGGACACTGTTCTTTGTTCTGCCCTCCTCTGTGCGTCCGTCGGTCCGCCCGCCCGCCTGCCCACCGTGACCGTGCAACACTCATCTACATATACCACTGATCCTGTGTTTGTTTGTGGTTGTGGAGGTGGTGTGAGTGTGTTTGCAGTGGTTTGTAATCTAAGCAAGATGCATAATAGTGTGTGCATGTGTGTGTTTGTGTGTGTGTGTGTGTGTGTGTGTGTGTGTTTGTGTGTGTGTGTGTATGTGTGTGTGTGTGTGCGTGTGTGCGTGTATGCGTGTGTGTGCGTGCGCTAGTTGTTTATTTGCCTGCCTGAGACATTATGTTTCGCCACTACCTCATTGTCAGGAAATGTACCCACTCTGTTTACTGCCTGTGTGGAGCCTCTGAGGTTTACCAGTGTAATAGAAATACAACTGTCTGAGTTGGATGGAGATGGGGTTGCAGTGCCTGTGATTCACCGTGAAAAAAGCCTTTATACATTCTGGGTGCTAAGCTGTATCTGAGTTCTGTTTGGAATTGATTGTGTGGTTGCTAAAGAGACAGACAGAGATAGAGAGAAGGGAGGGGAATAGACTGGCTTTTGGGTGGAATTTGTGTTTGTGTATTGTCAAGAGTGTGCAAGTCTTCTGTTTTCTGCACCATGTGTCTCTTCCTGTTTGTTTCAGCTTTCTGTGTGTGTTGCAACAGCTTTGGAGAGTGTGAGGTCTGTCACTCTGATGTTCGAACCACCCCGCCTGCCACTCATGGAGATTCACACATTTGCTTTTGTCTGTTTTCCTCTTTCATTATTCAAACAGAGAACTCCCATTTGCTTACCATCCAGCCCGACCTAACCACCACCACCACCAGTTACCAAGGCACGCTGCGCTCGCGCCACGACGCCACCGGGAAGTTCTCGATGACCAACGGGCCCCTGCTGGACCCGCTTCCCAACGGCTCGCACACCCTGCACAACGGCAAGCTCAACTCAGACGCTGCTGAGTTTGTGAGCAGGCTGTCCACTCAGACCTATTTTAAAACGCTGCCACGCGACGTAGCAAACACCTCCTATGGGACCTTCAACTTCCTGGGAGGGAGGCTGACGATCCCCAACACAGGTGGGTTCTTTGTTTATGTCCATGAAGTTTTATGAATGTTTAATGAATGAAGATTTAACCAAAGAAAAGACATTATTACATATGCTCCTGCTGACTTTTTTTTTTACAAACTGTGAAGTTTTTTTTACAAACAGCTGTAAACATGAAATCACATTGACTGACAGGTAAGTCTGACAGTTTCAGTGAAATCAAATGACAGAAATGTATGCAGCACATTACTGCAGTTTAAGAGTAGTCTGTGAGCTCCTTGTGACAGGCTGTGGTCATAAGAAATACTAATGAGGATTATTAGTGGAGAACGCAACTCACACCCGTGTATCAGAAATAGATAAATAGTGACAGAAGCCGGACAAAACAGGCTTTTCCTTCTGTGATAGTGCAGGAACATTTTCTGTGTGGTCGGTCGTTTTGGTTATTTTTTTATTTAGGACCGTTATAATCACGTTGTGGGACACAAGTTCGACACCTGTTTTAACTCCTTTTCACTCTCTGACATCCCCTGAGAAAAAATCCCCACACTTACGTGATGATGCGCCTGCAAGTGATGTTATAGATACCAAATGGTCTTGTATAAAAATACACATCAGTTCACAGACGGATTTAATAGTTATGCTAAAATCACACTTCTCCTGTGAAAGCAACACTCTCTCTGCTCCTGCTTATACCTTTCCTGTTATATATGAGGTTTGTTTGCCGTCTGCAAAATAACTGTCCAATGAATGGAACACCTGCCAGCCCATAATCATTAATGTTTATCCATAACGAAGAATTAAATGACAATAATGTATCATTTTAGACCTGTTTGCTGTTTCCCACTGTTTAATGCGATTTATAAAAAGTCTTAAGATAAGAGTGCAATGAGTAAAAACATTTCTGAGAACCAAAGTTGGACAGTAAAAGCAGAGAAGTTTTCATTCAGGTACTCTCAGTAGACGAACCTTTTCAAGTTTGTGTGTTGTAAGTACAGGGAGATTTCAGTAATCCCCCGTAGGATGTTCTGTTTGCTGCGATACTTCAAGCAAACAGAGAAAGTCCCATCTAAACACCTGCTACTAAATTTAAAAATACAGTTGCAACAGATTAGTTTTTATTTGAATGGCGCATCTCATACATTGTCATTGCTTTTACGTAAAACAAGAACATTTACAGAAACTTTATTGCCCCTGCTTTTACGCCACAATGCCTCTGACTGGACATTAACAAGGAGAATTTATCAGTAACAGCTGAGTCCCATAAACGTCTCACTGTCTCGTTGAAAACCGACCCCAGCCTTTAAATCTTGTGCATGTGGGCTTCCTAATAGGTTTGTAGCAGGATGAAACACATAAAAATGTTTTGAGCACTTTAAACAAAACAGCTTAGAGCACAGGCTGCGTTTCTCCTTGTGAAACAAATTCATTTATACCACTTATAGGGTGAGACACCATAAATGCATCAAGGGCTTGTTTTAACAGTGCGAATGGTTCTAAATACCACAAAAAACGGTATTTGCCTTTACAGTATCTAAAATGCACGATCAGGTAAAATGTTTGGTCAATAGCTTACATCTGTGCAGCACAGCGTGACATTTTCAAAAGAATAGTTCAGTGTAGTGATGAGATGACTAACCATAAAATGAAAAGGCTGTGCCAAATTCATTGTTCTCTGACGGATTCCTGGAACAAAACCTAGAACAAATTATTCCAATTAGGCCCCTTACTTGTGGCAGAGCTGAAATTTGTAGCTGATGTCCAGTGTCAGGTCCCGTGTCAGTTGTGTGCTATCAGCATGGACAGAGGAGTAGAGATAGTCCATTAAAGATTAGTCTGATAAGCCCACCATCATTAGTCCTCTATTTTGCTTCCCCTCTTCACATTAGCTGAGTACAGAGCTTATATAATTATACTGGAAGACAGTGTTTTCCCTCGCTCTCTGTAGGCTGCCCAGATCAGCCGTTGACGGCGCCAGTACGCCAGAATCTTGTGGGAGAAAAGGTCTTTTCTTCCTGTGTTTTCCATCTCTCTCTCTCTCTCTCTCTCTCTCTATCTCTCTCTCTCTATCTCTGTCTCTTTTCTCTGTCTCTCCTCCAAGCTCTCTTACAGATATTTTATGCATGGATTATCTCAAAGCCATGTAGACTGTACCACGCATTGGCATCTTCTCATTGGGACACGCAAAAAAAAAGAAATATCAGCACTTGCATGCATCAACTCAGGGGAGATATGCTGTCATTTAACATAGTTTCAGAGTGGGACACATGGAAGACGTGCTTTATAGATTCAGAAAAGGCTGAGAGCATCAGGCACCTTCGCCTTATTCAAACAGATGTTTTGATGGCAAACAGAGCCAGTTTACAACCCTGAGACTGCGAAGATTGTGTCACATAGTCACTGTTTGTACTACATTTTAAGTAGGATTCTAAGTGGATGATTTTGGCATGAGAATCACAACACAAAAGCCACAACACTCAAACTACCTCAATAGCTCTCTATTCTCCAAGGTGCGTTCCTACACTCTCCTGGGGAAGTGTAATTTTCCTGGAGTAGTCTGTTTCATGGTCTCAATTATCTACTTGGTGGCAGACGGAGGACATTTAAACTGCGATGCAGTGTGTGCTTTTGTCTCCACTAATTGTTGGCCGTGGGGAAGCATGCTGCCTCGGCTGCCATTGCAGAGATTTGCATCTACTGTACCTGACGGAGGCTGCCTCTGACCTTCAGAATAGATTTGTGTTGGGGTTTTTTTTTGTTTTTGCAGCCATACAGTTTTGTTGAGTGGGCTGGCTTCCTTTTGTGAGATGACAAAAGCGTTGTTCAGACAGAACAAATGAGCCTGTCCCCCTTTTCCTTACCCCCCTCCCCCCACCCCTCCCCTCTCTCCCTTTGTTGTTATTTGCATTAGGAATCAGTCTGCTCATTCCTCCCGAGGCCATCCCCAGAGGAAAGATCTATGAGATTTATCTCACTGTTCAGAGGAAGGAAGATTTAAGGTGGGTCTCTTTAACACAGCCTAACTGGCAGTCTTCCCTGGATGCCACTAGGCTGTTTGTTTTGATGCTCTACTGTTCCATTAGGAAAGGCTTAAGAGTCTGTGCCAGTACTGTGGAGGAGGGATGTAAATAAATAACGTAGCCTTTTACCAGGATGTGCACTATTTAAGTTAAATGAATTGTTTGGAAAACACTGTTTATCTGGCCTGCTGCATTCAGTCTCGGAGGGAACAGTCACTGTAGCACGCTGTCATAGTGTTATATTATTTCACAGTCATCGCAGCTCAGTCCACCGAGTCAGTGCGGCTTATTTTTTTTTCTGTGACAGCTGTGAGATAATTTGCAGAGGTGGACAGTATCATATCCTGTTTACAAGAGATCTGTAAATTCTCACTAATAACTCTGTGACTAAAAGCACTTCATCTTGATTCACCCCAATCTCTCTCTCTCTCTCTCTCTCTCTCTCTCTCTCTCTCTATCACCTCTCCATGGTGTAGGTTACCCCTGGCTGGCTGCCAGACCCTGCTCAGTCCCGTTGTGAGTTGTGGCCCTCCGGGGGTGGTCCTGAGCCGGCCAGTTATCCTCAGCATGGACCACTGCTCTGACGCATGCCTCGATAACTGGGCCGTCCGCCTCAAGAAGCAGAACTATGAGGGCACTTGGGAGGTGAGACAGCACTATAACTCCAGCACAAATCCTCCGCAGAAAGACAAAGTTGCCACCCAGTGAATTTGTAAAGTCTTACTGAACTCACTGAGAGCTTTCATTGAAAAAGTACAAGCTCGCTCAGCAGAGGCTTAAAGCTCGCACTGGAAAGCACTCAATACTGTATAGCGGAGGTAGCTCTGGCCCAGCACTCATCCACTCCATAGGGTTTAAATTATATTGACCATCAGGTGTTTTCTCATTGGGCTAGAACAAAAGCCTGGAAGCAGCGGCTCTCTCCAGCTCAAGAGTTGCTAGGCAACATGTGTCTCAAAACAGAAATTCTCTAAGCAAATTACTGATCCTCAAAGTACTCTTCTGAGTGCTCCTTGACCATTTTTGACCGCTGCTTCCAATTACAGAGCTCCCTCCCCATTTTTCTAGCCATAAAATTTAAAAGTAACCAGAACTGCCAGACTCCAATAGGATAGAGTTGAGAATAACGTTTGCTTTCTACACACACTTACACACATGCGTGTGCAAACAAATGCGGTTTGAGGCAGTATACCCATCTCAACAATCCAGAGAGATTGTAAAGGGTGCTGGTGGGCTTCGGAGTGTTAGTAGGTCTTCTTTCATGTTCGATATTGTGCATAAATTATTCAGCCTCCCCGTGTGTGGCGGCGGTGGGGTGTCTGTGGGATGGATTGGCCTGTCTGAGGCAGAGGTTAGACCAGCGCTTTTAATCATCAGCTGGACCAAAAATAGCCCAACGGCCTGACGACGTGGCCACCAAAGGAAAAAGTGCCAGGTGGACGAGAGGATGATAGTGGAAACAACCACAGAGAACGTGATGAGGAGGGAAATGAGAGAGGGGAGACGAGGAGGCAAAGGCAAAGTGGATGAGCAGGTAATGCAGATGTAGAGGAATGATTAGAAAGACTGAGAGATTGGAGACTGAGGCTCCGGAAAGATGAGAGAGACATAAAGGGACATTGGAAATGGACATGTAGAGGCAGTGGGAGTAAGAGAAATGAATCGCCCGTGGAGGGAGCGCTCAGTGGCGTAATTGAGCCACCTCAGTCTCTGCTCCACTTCAAACGAAATATTAAGATGATGAAAAAGTGAGACTCCATTGTGGTTGCATAGCAAATGAATTGTGTCAATACTAATTCTATTGATGTAGATGGTGTCTGGTTGAATCGATCCTACAGGGGCTCGCTGGGCATTTGGCAGGCAGAATGCTCTCTTCAGCGTGATTGACTAATGAGAAGAGTCAGTCGACTGACATGATGGGATTTTAGAGAAAATGTCGTCACCTTGGGTCCAATTTGTCCCCATCAAATTAGCCCAGAGAGCGGTGGAATTATCTCATAAAACTATCCCGCATCGTGATGGGATGGGATATTTTCGCAAGTCTGTCTTCTTTATTAGAGGCACAGTTGTGATACAGGACTTTAGCGCTGTAACAAAGCAAGAAAAATGCTTTGTTTAAATCTGTCTTTGGTTTGTTGATTTTTTTTCCCTTCTTCCTCCTCTGCAAATTAAAGTACCAATTAATTCTTGTCCATTTTTTAACACCCCTCACCATCAGGCAACAGTGTTTTTGAGCAGAAAAAAAATAATGGCAAGTTGTTTCCACCTCTCTTAACAAATCTTAAAGGCTGAAGGAAATTCCGGAAATCCCAATAATCCAATATTTACTGCACCTCCACGGTCTTTTCTTTCTCCAGAACCATCTATTCTTGCCAGGAATCTGTTCGCATCTCCTTTCATGTCAATTGAGTACCTCGTTCATGCATTATTAAATAAATTGATGATGTTCTATAGGATGTGTGCCTTTGTATGAGGAAATGTGTCTTTATGTCAGTATGAAAAGAAAACTAAGTAGCTGAACAAAGGAAGGAACACAGTAATTCTTGTAATTTCCAGTCATTTCCATTTCCGCCTCACCATAACGAGCTTTAACTTTCTTGGGCACACTGCAGGAGGGAGGAAGTTCAAGGCCTTGCTGCTGCAGCAAACTGCTTCCCTAACAGTCCCTTTTACAAACACACACCCACACATACAGGCATCAGGTTCCCAGGCAAAAGCATTACCCTTCCCTCCTACATAAATTGGGTGCTTGACCTTCCATTCACACCTTGTTTTTTTTTCTTTCTTTCTTTTATCTCCCCCTCGCCTCCTCCAGGACGTCCTGCTGATGGGGGAGGAGCTGGTGTCGGAGCCCTATTACTGCCAACTCGAGGCCGAGACGTGCCGGCTTTTCACGGAGCAGCTGGGCACCCTTGCCCTGGTGGGGGAGTCCCTGCACATGGGGGCCGCCAAGCGCCTGAGGCTGGTGCTCTTCTCCGACGCGTACTGCTCCACGCTGGAGTACAACATCAGGGTCTACTGCATGGACGACACACAAGACGTCTTCAAGGTAAATTGTGACAAATGCGGCGCCGCCCGCTCTTCTGTTGGCGGGGCACTTTCTCAGCCTGAGATTGGATCGAGTGGTTTCGCATGAGCTGAGTGATGGGCAGACCATTATGTGTAATAGCATTGTCTGTCACATTGGAAGGTTGGCAGACATGTATGAGCGTAGCTGTGGTAAATTGAACAATATTGCAGGCCTGATTAGACCATGCGCAGTTCAAGCGTGTGTGATCTGCTGATGTTTTCCCCTCAGTCCATTGCAACAATGCATATGTCCAGGTTAATCATGGCGTACAGTACAATCTCCGCTTGTGTGTTTGTGCGAGCATGCCAGCAGAGATGTTTCCTCTCATGCTGTCAGCGGTTCCGCTCGGCTGCCGTGGGCCAAGAAGTTTCCCATCACTTTGTTCAACAGCATATTTCGCTCCTCTTTTTTTGCTCTCCACATGGACAGAGTATAATCAAGCACTAATGCCTTCCTCCCTCCCTCGAGGACTGCCTCTGAGTAGCCTGTTAAGATTTCATTTGCATGGTTAATTAGTAAATTAAAAGGAGAGCCTGCCCCAATCTTTTCCCAGCAACCCCCGTGCTCTCTCTCTCTCTCTCTCTCTCTCTCTCTCTCTCTCATTCCAAGCTGTTCCTCTTCGTCTGACACCACCCACAGCCGCAAGTGCCACTTCCCGCTCAAGTCCACTTTTGCCGGCTGTAATGGCCGACCCCCTTGTGCAGAGGCTGGCTGCCGGCGCAGTCTATGGACGGCCGCGGGACACAAACAATGGGAGGCGGTGGGGGCTCGGGCTGAAATTAGCACTCTCACATTCAGGGAGCTGAGGATGAGACGAGAGCGGCGCTCTAGCTGTGGGGTGGGAATTACTGAAAAACTCTCCTGGCTCGCATCTGTGTTTTTGTGGGTCAGTTCTGCCCCTGCTGCTATCTTTCTGCGTTTCTGACAGCTACTGCATGATAGCAGGCATGCTCAGGGAAATTGTTGGCTGACATTCAACTGTTTTTTTTTTTGTTTTGTTTTTTGTTTTTGTTTTTGTTTTTTTCTAATATAGAAATATAGAAGCCTGTACAGCTGGTGCAGCTCTGCAGAGAAAGAGCTGCTTCTTTTCGCAGAGAGATACCTTTTTGTTTACTTGCTTTCAAAGCGGTTGTAATGATAGGGCTCTCTTTATATATTCAGATCATCAGATGACCCAGTGGTGTTTTGCTGCAGTGTGACTGTTGAAATGACCTTGTATGTCCTGTGTTAGATGCAGGAAGGCTGCTGGTGCACAAAAACTCTCTCTCTCTCTCTCTCTCTCTCTCTCTCTCTCTCTCTCTCTCTCTCTTTCACTCTCGTGCTTTCTCTCAGTCTCTCCCTCTGGCTAGCTCTTGTTCTGCTATTCTCCTGCTCTCTTAGCCAGAAAAAGGACATCTGAGCTTGTTGACTCCAGCACTTGTGCTGCCATACTCTGCAGCTCCCTTGACGCCCTTGAGTGCATTAGCTCCCCGTCTCTCACACAACCTGGTCCTGTGGTAAGCCACGGCGTCTCCAGGGTTTTGTAGTTTTTAGTGAGTGATTTAGAATGTGGCCCACACTGTTTAGTAATCTTGACTTCACACTGCTCTTGGTGCTATTATGGAGGGAGCAGTTCATTTAGCAAGTACATTAACCACTTTGAGCGGAGATTAAACTTCCCTGGAGAGGTTCAGCCTAATCACTAATCACTATCTTTAAAATGCACCATTTATGATTAGACTTTCACTATGGCTACCATTAGAGTTAATTGTAGTGTGTAGCAGTAGGTGGTACAGTGGAGTGGCACGGCAGCATTTTTTTTTTGTGTTGATGTACAGTACCCCTTCAGCTCATGTGAATTTTATGACAGCATTTGTGGCGCGCCGAGGCACTGCACCTCGTTTTTCAGACAAGAAGTCAACTTTTCATGCATTAAACAGGCTGTACTTTTGATGCGAGATGAAGGGGAGGGGAGAAAAGAAAAGGCACTTCGCTGCCTTTCCTGTTGGCTGTTCAGTGGCAGGAAGAAGTGGAGAAACCAAAAGGGGACGGTGAGGTTTTCTCTCTCTAGTCTCCACTCTGCCTGTCAGTTTGCTCTGACAAGCCTCCATCAGCAAGAATGACACGCGCGCACACACAAAAACATGCACGCACACACGCACACTGTACTGCGCAATCTCTTATCTCCCAATTACAGCAGATTAGAACCAATGTTATTGTCTTTGATCCTAAGTGTGCGGGGGCTCTGGGGAAACAGTGACATTTTCGTCTGATGCTTGCCGTATGTTAGCAGGGCTCTGCCGGGACCAATTAAGTTAATATTTAATGTGTGTCCCACTCTTGATGGGCCCAGCCAAGGCTGGCACAGCAGCAGAGGAGACATGATCGGCGTTTGGTTGCGCCCTCACTGTGCACTCGGTTGTTCCCAGCTAGACCTGTGGGAGAGCATCACTGATGTTGTGCCATCCCACAACTGACTGAAACACCTGCAGAGAAGCAAGCCGCCGTCTCACTGCAGAGATAGACCTAACACCAAAATCTAATTAAACTGGAAGGGTGCCGACAAGGGTGTCTTTTTAGGATTGGAATATGGTGGGGCTTTTTTTTCATTTCTTCTTCTTCTTTTTTTTTTTTTTTTTACATATATTTAGCTGTAATATTCAAAATCTGTCT
>JAVQJZ010065490.1:0-13675 GCA_036025355.1 Leiopotherapon unicolor | reverse complement strand
TGGGGACTTAAATTAATGATGAAATGCACTTGTTCAATTCATATTTAGTTTTTTTTTTATTATTTGCCTGTATTGTTTTATAATACAATGAAATTTTAAATGTGTTTTATTGCTCAGGTGAAGTGTTTTCATGTTTATTATAAAATGCATCCTGCAGTACCACATGTGATATTTATGCTTCTTTTTTAGTGAAGAATTCATATTAATTTCTTTATTAAATGCAAGTGTATTCTAAAGTGATTATTTAGTGCATCAATAACTGATTAAATATGATGTTTGTCTCCTTTAAGCTCTGAAGACGCTGCTCTCCTCCTTTTCTCTCTCAAGCTGCTGTTTATCGATGACCATTTATCACGTTAGAGATTCACCACCGAGAGACAGGCGGCGGATAAATGGATCTGAAGAAAGCCTGGAGGGAAATATGGAGGCAGATCTGGCTTCGCTGGAGTTAACTACGACTGGTGCAAAGCCAGGAAATTATGCAGTGTAGTTAAACAGCGTTCAGTATCACAGTGAAAACAGAAAATACTTCTGCATTCAAAACCTCAATGAAGTAAAAATCTGAGTGTGAAATGAACTTAAAGGATGAAAAAGTGCAGTAAGATCTGATGTTTGTGGATTAATATTCCCACTGCATTAACATAGACATGTTTGACTGCTGCAGAAACTTCAGGTTTAACTTCTTTATATACTGTTGGCTAGTTTCATCTGCAGCAATGCATCGTGGTCTGTAAGATCATTGTATGTTCCTGTGAGAACCACGTATCTGTAAAAAAGTCAGAAAAAAACAGCCTGTCTTCATCCGAGGAGGCTTTAAATAGTTTATTTTGCTGAAGGAGAAGGAAGTTGTGCAGTAAAAAGTTCAACATTTGCCTCCGAGATGTGTTGAAGTAAAAGTATAAAGTTGCGTAACATAGAAAATACTCAAGTAAAGCACAAGTACCTTCAATTTTAACTACAATACTCGAGTAAATGTACTTTTTTGAACATGCACAATCCTCTCAAGTCACGTTAAAGCTTGTTTGCAGTTATTCGAACTTCGAGACTTAAAACTCTGTTTAAGCAGATAACGAGTCACTCAGCTCGTTTCTTGGATTAACTCAAGCGGTCTTGTCGCCATGGTTACAAAAGACCTGAAGATTTCACATATGTAGGATTGTTTTCACATGCAAAAAGGGAGTTTACTGTTTTGTGTGGCGGGCCCTGAACGCAGCGTCGCAGCTGAGCCAGAACTTTCTGGTTAACCAACATGACCGACTTTCACCGGGGTGGATTCTTCTTCTTCTTCTTCTTCTTCTTCTTCTTCCTCACCACAGAGCAACAAGTGCAGAAAGTGTCCACTTCTCTGCAGGAGCCGTGACGTGGCCCCCCAGACTCTGAGGAGGAGGAGGAGGAGGCTTCGTGCTTCCTCCCATCTCTCTCTCTCTGAAGCTGTTTTAACTCTCTTTTTCTGCACAGCTGCTCTCATCCTCTGCTGTTAAAACGCGTCCTCCGTTCACCTCCTCTCTCGGGAAAAGACGCTCGAATTAAACAGTTTTATTGCCAAAATATTGACTCTGAGCGGTTTTAATAATTGCTTCAGCATGTCGTCTTCTGCTGTTTTTGAAAAAGCTTTTACAAACATACTCATTTCTCACATTAATCAGCCATTATTCTGCAGTTTGGGCTTTAATGTACTTTTAATATCACACACATTCACCGATTTGCAAGAGCAGCTGATTTCTTTGTTGTCTTTTTATTTGAATCTTTTGATTAATGCACCAAAAATACTGTCAGTAAAATGAAATCTGTAAAAATGAAGCTTCTCACTTGTTTTCTGCACTTTAAAAGCTCCACTGTTCGAGTGTTTGACATCTTTTGATGCAGCAGAGAAATATTATAAGAGGAAACAACCTTCTGTTTTCAAGTGCTGATAATCTTGTTATCTTCATAATTAAGCTTAAGAGATAACGGCATGAAGAACAAGCAGGCACGGCCGCTCTTAACTTCCGTACATTCGCTGTTTTTATTGAGACTTTTCGCCTGACTTGCAGTTTTAGCCTCTTTTTGGAAATTCACGAACTAAACTTGACTGTTTTCTCCTCTGTTTTGTGTGGTTGAGTTTAGAGAAACATAAAAATCCAGTTAAACCTGCAGAAACGACGGCTTGTTTATATCGATCCAAGATGGACGCCGCATTAAAGCTCAAGATAAAATTAGCGACTCAGCTCTGAAGTGTCTTTATTAGCGTTCCCGCCTGTCCGACAAACAATACACGAGAAACTGACGAGGGATCGAACCGCCTGCAGAAAACAACATCAGTCGTTAACAGCTTTGACCTTTGACCTTCTCGCTGTCGGCTGTTTGTAACATCGATCTGAACTCTTCTCTAAAATCTCTCCTCTCCTCAGATAAAAGCTCAACGTGTCTGCGAGCTGTTTTTCTAAAAAATGAAAAATGTGCAGCAGAAAAATGTTTCTTTTCTTCGTGCACGTCCTCACATCCATCTCTTTTTATATTTCTGCCTCTGAATGCTTCACGTTAAATCCTCGTTACGTTTCGTTTAAGTTTCCTCCTTTTTGAAATCGTCCCCTGAACTTCCCGCCGAGGCCTTCCAGCTGCAGCAGATCTTCGCTGACGTCTTCGCTTTCCAGGACTCTCTCGGCTCGTGAAAAGTCCCCCCGGCTCCTCTTCTACCCCGACCCCCCCTCAGAAAGGAAAGGAAAGCACATCTGGTCCTCAGAGCGCCCCCTGGGCCCCCGTCAGCGACCCCTCCCAGACGTGAACTTGGCCTACCTACATGTTTTTGTTCATGCAGTCTGTGTCTGTCTTATAGGGTGGGGGGGAGGAATTTCAACATAAACCGCCTTTTATTGACACAATCGAAAACATCAACATGAGAAACTTCTGAGAAAGTGTGTGTGTGTGTGTGTGTGAAGCGTGGATGTTGATATAAGCCGGCGTCTGCGTGAGACTGAAGAAACAGAGAAAGGGAGCGGCCGCATTACATCACCCCTGTAACGAGTCGCCGTGGCGTTTTGCTGAAACGCCATCGCTAAGTGTCACTCAATCAGTCGCCATGACGACCCAGCAAGTCACTCGGGTCAATTAGCTCGACGAGGTGGTGACCGGATCCTCAAAAAACAGGCGACCCTCGACGGCGGACGAGCCGATCGGCCGACAGTCAATCACATGGAAGCGATTGATTAGAAACAGCTGTCCTCACCCACCCACTCTCCTCCCTCTTCCTCCCCCCTCCTCCTCCTCATATGACTGAGCTCATTGTTTCAGACGCTCGGCCCACTTTTCTGCACTCGTGCAGGGAGCACGCCACAAATTTACCCCCATTACTCCAACGAGAGACTCGTACAGGTGACGAGACTTCATCTCAGGGGTCGTGACCTTTGAGGGAGGGGTCATTAAAGTGACAGCAATAAAAAATAACGTTTATAATGTTTCTTTTTTATGACTCTGAAATTCAGGCCTCAGAAAAAATGAAACAATCTGAAAAGAAAAAACACACTGACTCATGACGAAAGAGAAAAAAAGCTGTTGTAAAATCGTCTTATCTCAGCGAAACTGTTGCTATGAAACATCTTTAATCTGTAATCATCCGTCGCTTTAAACAGGAAGCGGCTGCAGCATCGTGAGATGCAGCTTCCTAAAACAAAAGCTTCAAGAGCCCAAACAGCACGTTAATCCTCTACAAACCTTCATATATGTCATTTTTTTTAATGATGCACGTATAAAACACAGATTATTTATTTTCAAATAATCATATTAATGCCGTGGTGCGAAGTAACTAAGTACATTTATTTAAGTAGTGTGTAGTTTTGAGGTAGTTTTATGCTTCTACTTGACTAATATTGTACTTTTACTGTATTTGTTTGGTGGTTTTAGATGCTTTGCAGATTTAGATTATTAATGTAAAACATAATTGACAAATAAATCACAATGCACAGTTTAATATAAAACTTTATTGGTCTCTGAAGGGTTAAAACTGACAAGCTAACCAGAATATAAATTAAGAAAATGAGCTCCACCTTCTCCTGCTGCAACACTGAAGTGCTAAAATCATCAACAAATCAATAATTATAATCCAATAATATCACATATATTAGTCGGAAATGAGCCGCTCTGCACAATCAGTACTTAAAGCATATTTTAATGCTCGTACTTTTGTAGTTTTATTTTGAAAAACGTCATATACTGTATGCAGAAAGTGTATTTCTTATGCTGGTGTTGCTTCTTTTACAGTAAAATACATGAATGCTTCTCCCTCCGTGGAGTAGAGGCCACATGTGGCTCTGATGGAGGACAGATAAACTCGTAAGGACGTCTGAAATCTGGAGAAACCGACACTGGGAGGCCTGCAGAGATCTGATCTCAGACCATCGAAAACCTTAAAGCTGAAAATGTGTTTAATATTTGGGACTGAAGATGCAGAGATACGCACGACTGCTGGTTCTTCTTTGTTTCGAAAATCATTTTCAACACTGTTTAATCTTGAAACAAATCTCAAATATTTGCAAAACGTCCTCCAGACGTTAATTCTCGACTGCGTTTCGAGTGACGTTTGCAGCATCTGGAGGTCGTTTACTGACGTAGTTTTAAATGCATTAAATAAAAACTTTCACACTGATTAAATATCTGGTTGTTTTCTCCGTTTTTAACGTCCTGTAAGATTATTCAACGTTTTCCGGCTCTCTGCCTGGATGTTTTTCTCCATATTTCCTCTGCAGCTCACATTTCTTTTTGCTTTTCTCACCATCCAGCCAAACGCACTTCAAAGCCTCAGTGTGACTGCGTGTGTGTGTGACTGCGTGTGTGTGTGACTGTGTGTGTGTGACTGTGTGACTGCGTGTGTGTGTGACTGTGTGTGTGTGACTGCGTGTGTGTGTGAATCTAATGTGATTGTTGCTCGGCTCACAAGGGGCTGCAGAGCAGGACCAGAGAAAAGCAGGCGTCTGGTGAGTCTCATATTTCAAACGTTCAAAGACTGTGTGTGTGTGTGTGTGTGTTTGTGTGTGTGTGTGTGTTTATTTGTTTACAAGAACTGGTCCCAGGCCAATGAAGAAAAAGAAAAAAACGGGGACAACGCTGCCACTTTTGATTTGCGAGTAAAGCACAAATCCTAAAAGAGTTTCATTCTGCTGCGTTACCTCTGTTTACACCGCAGGGGTCAAAGGTCACCGTCACACCGGAGGATTCAAATGAGTGGATGTGTTTTTAATTTGTACCTCAGTTACAAACCTCTGAAGGATAACACTGATTTATCACAGCAGGTAAAACTGGAGGCGACACACTCGATACCTCTGCAATGCGCAAGAATCTGAGCACAGCTACGGCAAACAAAGAGGGTCAAACATGTTTACGATTCAAAGTTTGCATGTGTCTTTCCATCAGAACTGGCATGTAATATTCAACTAAACAAATTTAATTCAATTTCCATAAATTTCAGCCCTCTAATCTGTCAAATCTTTGTGTCCATCCTAATAATTCTTTTCATTAAAGTTCATTTAATCGTCTTTTAGCTCATTTTCCTTCTTCTGTTAACTCCTTTTTCCTGTATATTGTTGTTTTCTCGTTGCTTGGTTGTTGTTTAGCCGAAGCGCCGCCAGATTCTCTGCTCTGATTGGTCGTTTTGATTCAGGTGGGGGATTCTTGTCCAATGGCCTCGCAGCAGCAGGTGGATTCAGAGGAGGCTCATTTTTCTCACAGATTATCTTATTATTATATGAGACATACTCTTTTTTTCTGGTGCACTAAATAGTTAGAAAAACTGGAGTTTTTAAATCTTTTATGTCAACCAGTAATGATTCGGTTCACCAGAGTGACGGCAGCAGGTGGGAATATCACGGAAAAAACTAAAAAAGTTGCTGACGCTGCAGATAAAAAAGAAACTTGGTGTTCAGAAGCAGGATTAAGAGAGCGATCGAACAAACACTGACAACAACAGTTTAGCTTTTCCTCACTGAAAACACTAAAAGATGTGCACAAGTTAGAATTTGTAAAAGCTTATTTCCATTTATTCTACCTGAACAATGAATTATTGTCTTAAACTGTGCAGATGTTTCTGTATTTTTATAAAAATAATCACGTCGTCCATGTTTATGTAATTCCTTTCACTGCCAAAAGGGGGAGACAAACATCCTGCAATGCAGCAAGTAAATAATATTTGCGTACTTTTACTATTATTTAAGATTTGACTTGTGATGGAGTATTTTCATAAATCTGTTTATTTACAGGATCTAAACTCTCGGACAGATTCAGCGTCCTCACGCTGTCTTTACGTCTCTCTGCCAAAAGTGATGGATTACTGAACTCTACAGAGCGTCAGAGAGCAGACGGTCACACACACACACACACACACACACGTCCACACGCAGCCAAACACACTTCTTCCCCGCTGTGTGTGTGTGTGTTTTGTTTTGTTGTGATGGCGTCGTGTAGAAATGTGGAAGTCACGAGGGAGGAAGGGCAGCGTTCGCTCACACACACACACACACGAGCAGGTGAATTTGAAGGCCGGGACAGGACACACACACACACACACACACACAAACACACACTGAGGCGGTGTGTGTGCCAGGCCAGGTTTCCACGGCGCAGAGCAGGATGCAGCCCAGCAGTCACCATATGGAGCTGAAGTCAGAACAGAGATGGAGGGATGACGCGAAGGATGCACGGAGGAGAGGAAGATGGTGACCATTTAGAGAGGAAGAGGAGGGCGAGGAAGATCAGGCAGGAGGGAGGATGAAAGACGGCAGCTATTTCAGGAAGGACAGGAAAGAAAGGAAGGGAGGAGAGAACGAGAGAATTTGGACTATTTGGAGGATGAAAAAGACTGAATGTAGGTGGGGAAAGAGGCGAAGGAGGAGAGAGGAGAGAAATTAAACGATAGGAAAAAAAAGACTGATGAAAGCTGGTTAATCATTTAAACAAAAAGACAAGGATGAGAAGAAAAAGGAGGAATGATGTAGGAACAAAGGAAGGGGACAAAAGTTAGGAAAGATGCAGATTAAAAAGAGAAATATTGAAACAGGATGGAGGATGAGAGAAGGAAGGAAAGGAGGAGGTAATATATGCGAAGGACGGAGACAAAAGATAGATGGAGGAAGGATGAGAACAAGGAAAGGTAGGAAGGATTGACTGAAGGAGAGAAAAATGATTTCAGAAAGTAGGGGAAATGTTTGAAGGAAGGAAGGAATGAAAGAAACAGGGAGGAGCAAATGACTTTGGGAAGAAAGAAAAAGTAGAAAAGTCTTTAAGAAAAAGGAAGCAAGGAAAGAGGAGAGGAGAAAAGGTGACAGGAGGATGCATCGAGGAAAAGAGGGAAGAAAAAGATGAAAAATAGAGGGATGAACAGATGGATGATGGGATGGAGAGATTAGAGGAAGGATGTGAAAGATGGAGGAAATATTGGAAGAGAAAATGAGGTTTGAGTTCAGGTGAAGTTGTTCCCGTGAAACATTTTCCATCTCTTCCCATTCAAGATGAAGCAAAACATGTTTTTGTGCTTTAGTAAAGTTCATTTCCTGTGTTCTCCAACGTTGAAGGGTCAAAGGTCAGGGTCATCTCACATTAAGAGGGACGTGATGTTACAGTTAAAGGTTTATTTGAGCCAAAAAGCTTCAAAATCCAAAAACATTTGACAAAAGAGTTAAAGCTTCGTTCATCCTTCGAACTTCAGGAGAAAATGGAAACGATGAGCTGTTTTGTTTTTACAGCTGCCACACCTCATTTAGCTTTAAAATTGTTTTTAGATTTGTAAAACTGCCTAAACACACACTGAGGAGGGCGTCTTCACAAAAACACCCATGAGTAGATATTAAAATATAAATGAGAGCATCTATTATGAACTGCATCACCTTGTTTTCATGAATTATCTGTAACTTCAGCTCATTTTTTGACTCCTTTGTTCTTCATTAATAAGAAAACAAACAAAGTTTGACCCTGATGTGAATCTGGATTAAAATCACATTTTTTCTCAGCAGAGTAAAGAAAGAAGCAGAAGCGGCGAGTGTTTTGTAAATAACGTTTATTTGAAAACGGGCTCGGCTGCGTGTTTAGCTGCTGCCCTGCTTGGCGGCGAGCCTCTTGTCTCTCTCCTCGGCGATGGTCAGACGGATTCCCTTTCCTCTGGGCAGGGACACCCACGGCTTGTTGCCCTGGAGACGCAGAGGACACAAAATTTGATTACGTTCATTAAAAAGTTGAAAACTGCAGGATATTTCCTCAAATTTAACAGGAAACACTGATAATAAAGCAGGTACATTTTCAAGCAGATATCCTGATTTCAGCTGGAGAAACAGTAAACTGAACACGTTCAAAGATTTTGGGTGAAATAAAGAGAAAATTGTGGAAAATGTCAACCATTTTCTTTCCGATTTAAAATTCATTCATTCCCGTTAATCTCAATGTAGTGTTGAATATATTTCAGGTATTTTATTCACGTCAGATAAACGTCAAACAATGAGACGTGTAAGATGTTTCACCATCAACACGCCACTCAAACTGTGTGCTCTTAAATCACAAGAGCAGCTCCTCCCTTTGTATGAAACACCAGGAAGTGTTTCACTGTTTTTAAACGCTGAGCTTTACGCGTGTCTTCATCGGACGATTCAATCCTGTTCTTGTACATCAGGAACGACCTTTCATATGACATACTGCACATATTTTAAAGCGTCCTTATTTCTCACCGCATGATCAGTATTTAGTATGAAAACAGGCTTCATGGGCTGAAGCAGTCAGTTTTTTTATTTCTGGATTTTTACTTTAGTGTCTTCCTCTCTTATACAACTTCAGGTGATTTAAAGTTTAGCTTAGAAACATTTTAGGTATTTTTTTAAAGATGAGTTTCTGTAAAAACTTTAGTTGGAGCTCAGAACTTCTTAGAGGACTTGGCTGTGTGTTTTCATGCCTGATCAAAACCAAAAACGTCATCATCGCTCCGAAAGTCACCGAGAAATATTCTTTTTCTTTGCGGGTTGATGGAAATTTAATGGAGGATTTCCTCGCGGCCTCACCTTGCCGATGACGAAGATGTTGGACAGCCTGGTGGCGAAGCTGTTGCCGGTGCTGTCCTTGACGTGCACCACGTCGAAGGAGCCGGGGTGGCGCTCCCTGTTGGTGATCACGCCGATACGACCCAAGTTAGCGCCGCCGGTCACCATGCACAGGTTTCCTGGAGGGAAAAGAAGCCAGCGTACTTTAAACACCGGCCGTTTAACTTCAGAGAAAAGAGCTGCAGCGGTGAACACTAAACCCACCGGTGTCGAACTTGATGAAATCTGTGATCTTGCCGGTGTCCAGGTCGATGCGGATGGTGTCGTTGACCTTGATGAGGGGGTCGGGGTAGCGGATGGTGCGAGCGTCGTGGGTCACCAGGTGGGGGATCCCCTTGGTGCCGATGATGATCTTCTTCACCTTGCACAGCTTGTACTGCAGGAAGAGGAAGAAAGTTAAAGAAAAGGACACGACAGAACACATAATACTTTAAATAACGTCGTCTAATAAAAGACTAATCTCATAAAAGAACTTTATATTTCATCTGTTACACGCTGAAACTAGAAAACTGTCAAAAACCCAACTTATCAGCTGTCACTGTTGCTGTAAGTCCTTTCAGAATAAAAGGATTTGGGCAGATTTAACCGAGGTTTTACAGATTAAACCGGTTTGAAACACCACCGGCTGCCGCAGCTGAAGCCTTGAAGCTCGTTTCAGTTTACAGCCCGTTAAATCAGCAAAGACTCAAAACTCAGCCGGAGCAGCAAACCTGCAACTCAGGAGTCGAGCAGAGAGCCTGAAATTACTGTTAGCATTTCCTTTAGGCTAAATTATGACCTCCAACTATCAATTTAACTTTTAAACAAGAGATTTCAAACCCTTTTTCTGCTCTTCACCTCCGTCTCTTCTCTGCTGTGTCATATTACAGTAAATGATCTAAAAATCAGGATGAAGGGTGCTGCTCTTTTTAAAAATCTCATCCTTTTCTCACCTTGGCCTCCTCGGCGGTGATGCGGTGGACGGTGAAACGTCCCTTCACATCGTAGATCAGGCGGAAGTGCTCGCCGGTCTTCTCGATGCTGATCACATCTGCGTCAACACAAACAGTAAAGAGTTCAGTTTAAGCATCCAAATCATCACATATTTAAAGTTTTACTGCAGTTTAACGCCTCGCTGTACAAAAGTCGGTCCTAGTTTGACTTAAAAAACTGAGTTTTGCAGCATCATTTGTCCTGATGATTGTTTATTTGTGCTCATACAGCGTTACAGGAAATATCTGAGCTGACAGGATTCCTGATTTATGAGACAGCGTTTGAAAGCAGAGTCATCGCTCACGGTGACACTCTGATTTTCTCTTATCTTCTTGTGGCAATTTAAACCATTAACGCCTACACAAACTCTAAAAAGAGACCTACACCGTGTCAACAATATGCTAATTTCACCAACACTTCTTTTTATTTCTTTCAATCTTCTCCAAACACACGTTTCTCTCCTGAGGTGCCAACAAGTTAACCTGGTAGAAAACTCAACAGAGCTTCACGTCAGCTGTGAGAGTAAAATATTTAAGTAAAATATCAGTTAAATGTTTCATATTGATACAGAATTTGTGGTGATAAAATGAGTCCTTCGCTGCAGGTCCAACTGGGTGGGCGTTTCGTGCGAACGTATATAAATAAACCGCGAAGGCTTCCCTCGGATTTGGAAATTAAAACGCCACACCTCCATATGAAGCTGCTGGCCGGCGTCGAGACGGCTGACAGATATGACAGAGGCGTGACAGAGGACGAAAACACAAAACATCTTCTGATGAAAGCTGCTCTATGAAACATAAAACTGATGAAAATAAATCCACAAAAAGTAGAAATGAAGCCAATAAAGTGAGATTCTGCACAAAAGATGCCATGTGAAGTAAACAAAGAGCTGGACATGAACATTTTTACACCCAAAAAGGGAAAATAATGAAGCAGATAATTGTTGAAAGTACAAAAAAACCCTGCCAACGTAAAGAATATTTTCGAGGAAAGGCCTGACGTTCGACAGTGAAGGAGACGTTTGTTTTTGTTCACATCTAATCTCGCCAAGTGGGACAAACTACGCGTCCCATCTGTTCGGTTTTGTGGGTGAAATGCATCCAATAATGATTAGTCTTCTTCCAAATGGCCTCATCCCATCAGCAAACATTTACAACCGATTCAAGTCTGTTCAAAAGGAAGTTTAAAGTGACTGAAAATGTGACGACCGGCCTCAGACTGAAGAAACAAACACCCAATAAAGACTCGACTGATTCAATTTAAGCGAGCGAGGGCAAATAAAAGTCCCAAATTTAATCGACTACATTACAAACAGCTTCTTCTCACTCAGTTTTGGGGGAATAAATAAACTTTGCTGCCCTCCACGTCGCTGACTGGGAGATATTTGCTTTATTTAACGAGGTATTGATTAGAAAACACCTCAATGTTTGGGTCGGAGCTCAGAACTTCTTAGAGGAATTGGTTGTGTAGTTTCATCACTGATCAAAACCACAGATTCATCATTGCTCCTTCAGCCATCTGACACACACACACACACACGTCATTAAATCCTCCCTCAGCACCAACACGTGTTTACATATTTAGTTATTCCTTTGAAACTTTACTTGTGAATTCAACAGACTTCATATTTTGTGAATCATCTTTTTAAAATCTGTGTGTTGCAGTGAAAGAGTTTCCCCCTTCAATATAAGCACATTTCTAAATTTTCATCCTGATTTCAGTGCTTTATAATGAGCTTTATTTCTAGGCTATTTTAAAATAACACAATGATTGTTTTAGTACGAAGTGAAACGCAGAACACCGGGGGAAAAAAAACGCATTAAGAATTTTAAGACAGGCTGCATACATTTTCTCCTTTATGAGAAAATTATTAAGTGTCAAACTAAATTGAAGAAAGCAAACAGTTCAGGCTGAATATAAAATGCAAAACAACAGAAAACAGTTCTAATGAAGTAAAAATGAGCCTGTTTGTCTAAAAATAAAAGACCAAATGTTCCTTTAGCATGAAGGATTTAACCCTGCGTTGGCATCATGTGGTGCACTAAAAAAAACACGTTTTCTTTAAATGGCTTGAGAAAGGATGAAGCAGGGAAAATGTTCCCAGCAGAGCTAAAGATGCTGTTGTTGCACAAACGTACACGTACTTGCTCGTTCTGCAGGTACCAAGTAAATTTCTGACTCTGTGCAGTATGAACAAGTATTGAAATGTGAACTGCTGTGAAAGTCCGGTAACTCACCCATGAATCCAGCAGGGTAGGTGACGTCGGTGCGGACTTTGCCGTCGATCTTGATGAACCTCTGCATGCAGATTTTCTTCACCTCATCCCCAGTCAGGGCGTACTTGAGGCGGTTCCTCAGGAAGATGATGAGGGGCAGGCACTCCCTCAGCTTGTGGGGACCGGTGGATGGACGAGGAGCCTGAAGAAAGGAAATCATTTCATTTGACATTACTGACAGGAGTGTGAGAAGAAGCCTGATCAAAATACAAACCATAATGTGATCACATGAAGGCTGTAAAAACCCTTTAACATATTTAACTTGTATTAATGTCAGAAAACTTCTAATTATTCACCTCAACTTAAAGAAAATGTTGTAGCTGAGCCTGTATTTAATTTTTTTTTCTATTTTTTTCAAGGATGTGTGTACAGGGCAGGAAAAAAGGCCGGAGGCAGAGTTGTTGAATTTCTTGCAACCTAACGCTGAATTAAGCAGATTTCACTGCAGTTGCATCACATAACAGATGGATTAAAGTCTGAACTCCTGCAACTCTTCAACATCGAATTCAAGCACTTTTCAGGCTTTTCCAGCACCAAAATAGTCCCTTACAGCTCTACATCAAAATGTAAGCATTTTTTGTTTGAATTTGTGCCCTTCATCTCTTTTTATGTCTAAATCAGAAGTATGAATGTTTCTCCTGACACATAAAACATTAAATTAAACATGTTCTGTGGTCTGAATAAGAGCATTTGAATAAAAAAACGTGTCGACATGCTGCACATGAAGAGACACTTAGATGGTATACTAATATAATCATTTTCTTTATCAACTCCTTTTTGGGTCTACAAGCAAAAACATTCAGTTTACTGTCAGAGGACAAAAGAAATCCAAATATATTCACAGCAGTGGCAAAAATCAAAGATCAGACACTTGCCTAAACCATCAATTATCAAAATACTTAATTTAATTCATTCATTTAATAGTTTACAGCTGCTATAATCAGATTAAAACCTTAAAGATATTTTTCTGCAGAAGAGAAATCACCTCCAAAATGGAAATAACTTTACTGTCGAAACATGTGAGGCTCAAACCTGACCTTACTGATTAATATCGAAGCCAAACATAATTTTTAAAGTTAAATTCACAGAAGAGGAGGCTCAGTAAGCTTGTCGATCCTTTGAAGGACATTTTACTTTAATTTAACAGAATCATACTGTAACAGATAGACATAATTAAAATGAATAGAAATGTTGGTGGTCTTTACATTCAGGTGAACTTTGCTGTGCATCCTTTAGAGGTCATTTAACTTTGAATATATGAGATCATACAACAACTCTAAACATACTTCAAATTAAATTACTGGAAATGTTGGAGTGACTTTAAGCTTGTCCATCCTTTAGAGAGCAAACAACATAACTATAATAAATTATGATATATAA
>JAVQJZ010065433.1:0-10797 GCA_036025355.1 Leiopotherapon unicolor | reverse complement strand
TTTTTTTCCTGGCTCATTCTGTCTTTGTCTCTACAATCAAAGTCCCCATGGATTAAATATGTATACTTAGAGCAGTTTTTAATGGTTTTCCCATCACAGTATGTTACATCCAGTGACCTTGATTATCAGCTCTGGGTCAGACTGTTTATCACCTGTCAATCTCCCACATTTGACAATAAATCATATCTATTTTTATTCATGTTTAGGAACAATAATCTTAAAACTTGACTGTGCATGTTACATTGTGGAAACTGAACATGTCAGCTGAATCATAATGATTTAATAGTGCTTTGTAATACATATATTGATTACCGCAAGATTGTTTTGTACTGAAAACTCAAAGCAGCAGATTGTGGTAGGATGATGTTTTAAGATTTCTTTATTTTTATTTCAGGTGGCTGTGTCCTAAAGAATCAATCAGGCCAGACCCTGGAGTACTGTGCTGATCTGTTGGGTCTCGACCAGGACGATTTACGTGTCAGCCTCACGACCAGGGTCATGCTCACTACAGCAGGGGGCGCCAAAGGAACAGTTATCAAGTAAGACCAACTGCACTGCGCTCCAAAGAGCTGTGACTCTGTGCAGCTTCTTTTGAAAGTGTTTTTGTTGCAAGAAAATTATCCTCTCAGTTTCGCCAGAAGTCACTGTCATTGTCTACTGACGAGTGAACTCTCTGAATGAGGGCAGCAAGTTCATGATGGGTCTGAAAATAGCTAATAATCCAAACCAGAGATTAAACAACAGGAAGTCAATCAACACTGGAAGTGGTTAGGCAGCTGTTGCTCAGCTTATTGGCATCCTGAAAAGTATAAGCTTGTCTTTATTGTGCCAGATGATCTTGACACTGAATCAAGTCTTCTGTGTTTTTGTTTGGTTTGAGCTATTATTACAGTACAATATATGGTAGATGTTATTACTTGCAGGAAAGTCTTTCTGTGTCTCAGTCTCCATTACCAAATTCCAGTGGAAAAGAGACACAGTAACACAAATGTGGAGTGATCTTTGTCAAATTTTGTTTAAGTGAACTGTATTGTACATGATTTTAATGCGGTGCAGTATTGGCACGGCTCCTGTGTGCTGTGGTGGTGATGTGGTGTTTGAGTGATGGGGCCAGGTTTGATAGATTAATATTTCAGGAGGGCCAGATGCTGGCCTGGCCTGGAAGTGTTTTCTCCACATAAATAATGCAGCCTGTATCTGAGGAGGCAGACGAGGATGGCTGCTGTACAGTAAAGGCCTGGTGTCTGGGGAGCAGGTGGAGCGGAGGGGGCCCGGCTTTGTCATTAAGCCCCAGACAGATCCACTCTACCCCTGGGAGGTTGAGGGTTACAGAGGGGGTGGTGAACGTGATGGTGTCAAGCATGACTGTGTCTCTAACTACTGTGCATATGAAACATTTCAGTGGATGAAAATGCCCGTCACTGAGACAAATAGTAAGGATGTTGTGTGTTTTTGTAGTGAAATGGAGAAAAGGTGGCCCATTCCTCGACTGAATAGGTAGAATATTCCTGTTTGTAATGGATGAGGGTTTTTCTTCTTTTTTCTTATGCAGACCTTGGTGGGTGGAATATCAAAAGGAAAATGTGGGTAATGATGTATCATAGCAAAAGACAGACCTTTTGAATTTGAATTCACCTTCTCCCCATCTGAGACAGCTGAGTTGAACTCTGGGTCACAGTGGGACTGCACTCTGTCCATACACTCAACCCCTCTAAATATTTAAAAAATAAATTGTGTTAAAGTGCCATTAGAAAGTCTAGTAAAGTTCAAGGTTCTCATTTTAGTTTTAACACCCTGTCTTTGTCTCAGAAACTGATGTTGAAAACACCCAACTTGACTAGAGAGAACAGAAGGGGAATGGCACTATGCGGCAAAAAGTGTCACATCAACACAGCTAAACTTTTGCTGCCGCATGAAAATTGGGTTGATTAGAAAAAAATATATAAAAGAGAGAGGTTTAATAAGAGACTAGCTTGTCCCAGATTCGGACTGTCTCTGACTGCCCCACTTTGTGTTTCCCTCCAGGGTGCCTCTAAAGGTGGAACAAGCAAACAATGCCCGTGATGCCCTGGCCAAAGCTGTGTACAGCCGCCTCTTCGATCACGTGGTCAAACGTGTAAACCAGTGTTTCCCCTTCGAGACCTCCTCCAACTTCATCGGGGTGCTGGACATCGCTGGGTTTGGTAATAAAATGCAGTTAGTGTTCGATCAAATGTGGAAGTTTTCATCATACTTGATACAGCGTGGTGTAAATTTAGCCCTACACACCTGATAACATAATATAAAGTATGGTTTTCTATAACTTCCCCCATTGACTGCATTTTTGCTGCTATGTAACTGGCATGTTCATTCATTGGTTTGTTTACAGCTCAGTCTAAAGAGACACTTGCCTGTGAAGCTTGTATCCCATTATAAGTATTCTAATGCATACACACATTTCATTACCAGGGCTCATGCTTGAGAATTAATTTCCCCAGACCGCCATAATTAACACAGGCTTCGCAAAAATGTTCATTTTGGAAAATTAATTGAAATATCTTTTTTTTTTTCCCCTGCCTCTTCTTTTTTTTTCCTCTTAGAGTATTTTGAACACAACAGCTTCGAGCAGTTCTGTATCAATTACTGCAATGAGAAACTTCAGCAGTTCTTCAACGAGCGTATTCTGAAAGAGGTGGGTGAGCGAGCGTGCGGATTAAGGTGATTCGGGGTGGTTTACCTCTCTATCCTGGGAAACCTGCCACATCAAGTCACTCACAAGCCAAACTTACTGACTCTCTCACAAGCCAGGAGGAGGCGGTTGGCACACTAAGCTTCTCTTCTTTCGTTTCTCACTTATATTTTCCCTCCGTCTCTCCTGTGCCCTCTCATTAGAATACTAATTTCTCAAGGGACACGATGAGGCTTGTTTCTCTCCTGTGATCTGTTAATGTTACTCTCTTCCAAGGTCTCCAATTAATGTGCCTCAATTCTGGTACAAGCGCCTTTCTCATTATCTCAATCGTGTGTTGTCGGCTTGATGGGTCTTTTTTTTGTTTGTTTTTTTTTGTTGATCAGTTTTTGGAGGTAGATGATGTTCGAAAGACATACAGAAAAGCGTAAACTAATTTCATACCAGGAAATTTTCAGAACGCTGTTTTTAGTCTTGATTTTTGACATTTGACCATGTCTGTGCAGGAACAAGAGCTTTATCAAAAGGAAGGGCTGGGAGTGAATGAGGTACATTATGTTGACAACCAGGACTGCATAGGTAAGTCTCTACATCAGCGTCCTTCCTAGAATCCTGTTGATCTTCAAATTACTTGTGTGCACAACTTCCCTGTGTGCAGTCACTTTTCAAAGGTTCCCCTGAAAAATGTCATTTGTTTCCAGTAAACTATATCTCAGAATTGAGTCCTACAACATAAAACTAAATTGCAGGACTTCGATTACATCTCCCCTCTGAAGCCGATAAAGTCTGACCTTAGCTGGTTTCAAATGCCAGAAATCAAAAGTATGCATGTGTATGTAGGAGTATTTGTACCTTGGGTGATCTTCAGAAGAGAAAATGGGACTATCGAGTGACACTCAGGGACATCATTAAGATGTGCCTTTGAGGGCTTGTGCTGCAAAACACTAAATGACTGACAGAGACGTGGCTGTCTGCTGAGCCCACACACCACAAGTGTAGTGAGGTTGCTTCAAGTGTAACAACAGCTCGCCCACATGGCATTCATTTGGGCCATTCCTTGTGCTCTGGGCTACACGTCAGAGCAGCGAAAATACACCTGTCAGGGGGACAAAAATACCGACTTCTCATTATCCAAGAAGCCAGCATATCCATGTGTCTGAAGGGAGTGAGTGTAATGAGTATTTGTGGGTTTTACGGCCCCTTTTGTGCAATGAGAAGCCGGAGAAATAATGCCCCCCTTGTTTTTGTTGTCTCTGTCCTCCAATGAATCCTCGAATTAAGGGGATGAAGTAGTCAGTGTATCAAGGTGAAGCAGTTTGATTTGTATTTCAAAGGCTGTGATTATTCAGGTGCGAGGTTAACTGACAGCCGTGAATAACATTTATGACTTGCAAATGACCGTTTGGGTTGGCCATTAATTCACTCATCAATCTTCAGGATTTATGCACAGGTGCTTGTTCATGCAAATTTTTTCTGAGGTCCTTGGCTATTAGATTATATTCCACACACAGCGTGCCATATGAATAATTCAGATATATGGCTAAATGAGCATCCTGATGAACATGTTTTGTGCTTTGAATATTCACATCCAGAAACAGTAAACAGTGGAAATTTCCAATAAAAGTCATATTCAGAAAATGACACAGTTTAGTCATTTAGTCACACAGTTTAGTCATTTGTTATTCTGCATTATAATGGCCGCAGTGATTTACACTTCCTAAATACTTCATAAATAGGGAATCGTGTTTTGTTGTGGCCCCTAAAAATGTCTGTATTTTGCTGAAACTTTCAGATTGGTAATGTCCATGTGTACATGTTAATAAGCCATCTTAGACATTAGAATATTACTTTTCATTCTGGTCCTTGAAACTTGAGTCACAATAATGTTGCTGACACACTTCAAATTGTTGTTTCTAGACCTGGTGGAAGCAAAGCTGGTGGGAGTCCTGGACATTTTGGATGAAGAGAACCGGCTGCCTCAGCCCAGCGACCAGCACTTTACGCTGGCTGTTCACAGCAAGCATAAAGACCACTTCAGACTGACGGTGAGGCCTCTGTGTGCTCTCTCTCCCTCTCCCTGCTTCTCTCTTCTTTCACTACGTTTCTTATTCTCTCTCTCTCCTTCTGCCTTTGCTTTCTTCCCCGTGTTCTGCTATTATTCTCTTTCTTTGTCTCCGGAGCTCTTTTGTGCGACCAGGCTGCGATTTAACTGCATTGGTTTTGTTATTGTGATCATTTTTACTCTGCCTGTTTGTAACAGCAGTTTTGTGAATGATGCACAGCCCCAGTCCCTCAGCCTGTCCCTGTCATTGTCGCTATTGTTCGTCTCTCTGCCTGTATCTCTGCAAGCATGAAATCCTTTTAGAACTGCAGCCTTGACACCAATTCAGGCTTAAGATGAGAGTTTGTTGGCTACAGCCACCCTCGACTGCAGGGGAGTTATTACTCACATAAAGACTATTCTATATATTTAATAGGGTGAAAGACATTAATCATAATAAGAAGTACATCGATGTTGAAATTTTCTGCTGTACAGTTTTCAAACTTTGAGGACAGTTTGTTATGGTTCTCTTCACTGATGAAGGTAATAGAGCTTAAAAATGTTTGGTGCATGTTTGCCTTTTTCTCCTGAATTTTATATAATACTTGAGTCAGATAAGATGAATTTGCATTAAGTAAACATATTAAAAAAAGTACAAATTACCCTATATGGAGTTTGTAAAAATATTCCTGTATTTATTACACCACTTCGGGCCTTTTTGCTGGATTTTACTGCACTTCATCGATCCAAATGTTTCAATCTCTAAACTAGCCATCCTCATTCAAGAGTGGTGTGGATAAACAAGATTCTGCTGTAGAGATGGGAATGGATAGGATTAGGGTGAAATCAATATATATGTGTTTTAGCACTGTCATTAAATTTGATTTGCTTTCTTGCTCTCCCACTTAGGTTCCCAGGAAGTCGAAATTGGCCATTCACAGGAATCTCCGGGATGACGAAGGCTTTATCATCAGGCACTTTGCTGGAGCGGTCTGCTATGAAACGGTAACACAGATCTTATTACTGTATATGGGGCTGTTTGGGCTGAGTCCATTATTAGAATATTTTTCAGCAAAAATATCTATTTATAATAGATTTGTTTTTAAGTCTGCAACCAATTCATATTTTCATTATTGATTAATCTTTTATTATTGATTAATCTTTTATTTTCTCTGTGATTTGTTTGATTTATCAAATGTCAGAAAATACCGAAACATCATCATTTCCTGGTGGTGTCTTCAAACTGTTTGCTTTGGTATAAATGCCACAACAGTATATCACTGATACTCATAAAAAGTTGCTTTGGTGATGCATGTCATACACTGCAGGGATTGAGGAAATCTCTGTTTGTTTTTGCTCTGTGTACATCTGTATAAATGTCTGCCACTACATGAATGTATGCGTTTGCTGTGTGTGTGTCCACAGACTCGGTTTGTGGAGAAGAATAACGATGCCCTCCACATGTCCTTGGAGAGCTTAGTGTGTGAATCGAAAGACAAATTTGTTCGAGAGCTGTTTGAGAACTCCAACACCACCAAGGACTCCAAACAGAAGGCGGGCAAACTCAGCTTCATCAGCGTTGGCAACAAGTTCAAGGTCAGGTTGGCTGTTAAAGTTTGTCATTTTTGGTCAGTGGACAAAAGTCCATAAAGAAAAAGACACCTGAATACAACTTCAATATCGCAATTAAAAATAAGCTAATTGAATAGTTGTTTCATACCAATAATGGATCCATTGAATCTGAATCAGATGCTATAATACCTTGTCTGATTCTAATGCGTTTTACTGTTTTTTTAAATGTATAGTTTACTGATTTAAAAGTAAAAATTATATTTTTAGCTTCTTTTCTGTACCTTTTCAATTTTCCACTCTTCTTCCCTTTCCTCGTTCTCCTCCTTATTCACGGTGCCACTGTCTTAGATTCCCTCCAGTCTCCCACCTCTTTCCTCTGAGAAAACCTTCCTTGGTGGATAAAGCTGGATAAAGTCAGCTTGAGGTAAAATAGAGAGGAGTAAGAAAACAGACGGAGTGAAAAAAATTGAAGAAAGAGTCACTCAAGCTCTCTCACTGAAGTGTGTTGAGCAAGTCAGAAGTACACAACTTTCAGCCACATGTCTTGTTTTTCAACAGCAACCAAATTTTGACTTGAGGTATTTGTTTTATATGGAGAGGAAATGTCTTCTTTTCCAGTTGTTTCCGTCAAGATAAATATAATCTGTCAAAATGAGCAGTCTTTACATTGATTGGATGTAAACTATAAAAATATGTTTTTGACATTATTAAGTTGCTTTACAAATATTTGTACAGTAGCATTGTTTCAACATGTATTCACAAGTCATGCATTCAGGAGCGGCACAAGCTGTATCTAGATTGTGAGCTTGTTTTTTTTCAGTACAAGCATGGTTAGGGTTTGGAAAATTTAGAAAATTTGCTACTGCACATCATCTGCAGTGACTTTGACTGTGCAGCTGTTGTTGAAGATTTGTACTTGGTGTTGATTTCAGGATTTGACTGAGCCCACACACCAACAAGGAACACAGTCTGAATTTACTCACCTTTAAGGTTTATTGACATTTCAAGGTTGCTGATCACAAAATGGTACATCAACGAGAATGTCAGTGAATTATTCATTCTGGATTTCTCTTCTGCACCTGCCTCGGCTTAGATCTCACTTAATGATCTTGGAGATAATTTCAGTTCTAAAATGACAAATGTTGTTATTGTCATTGCTCCCTCTAAGCTAGGTTAGGTTTAGGTTATGTTTTGTCCTTGCATCCTCTTAAAACCATTTCACTTAGGGTGACACAATATGATCCCGTCAACCAAATAACCTTGTAGGATGTTGTTTTATCATTCTCCTCCTGCCTTCCTTGATATTCTGCCTCGTGAAGTTCTGCAAGGCTCTGTTCTCGGTCCTCTTCTGTTCAATGTCCACATACTCCCCCCTTGCACAAATCATGGATCATACCAAGTCAATATCATATCATAATTACGTAGCTAGACGATTTATATCGCCAGGTGACTATTGTTTCATACAGTACAAACACTACGTATGTTCATCAAATTAATAAGTTACTGACACTTCCCAGACTGTCCCTGGACAGAAAGTCTACTTTTAGTTTTATAAAGTACTGAATGGTATATGACCAAAATATACTTCTTATATGCTGCTGCATTAGGACCTGTGCAGTCGGACGGGTCTGCTTGCTGTCCCCAGAGTCAGAATTTAACACCAAGAAGCAGTGTACAGTTCTTATGCACCACATATCTGGAACAAGCTCCCAGAAAACTTGAGGTCTGCCCCTATGTTGTTCTTTTAAATCAGGTCTTAAGACTCAGTTCAATTTGGGACAGTTTATTAATATCTTACACTGCACTGTGCTGTTTAATATATCCACTGATTTATTTTAATCTTCTATTTTATTGTTTACTTTTTATTTTTTTTTTTACATATGGTTGTGTGTTTTTGCATCTCATTGAATGCCTACTTGTGTCGTACGTAAAGCACTTTGAATTGCCTTGTTCTTGAAAGGTGCTATACAAATAAATTTGCCTTGACTTTGTCCTTGCATGGCTGGTTCCTTCACTTGTGGTGAAGATAAGTGTCACTACTACCTCACTGTGAAATGCCTGTTTGGACTAACCACACTGAAATTCTTAAAAACAACATTAAATTACACACAACATTAAATTGTCTCCATTTGTCTGCTTGCTCACACAGACTCAGCTGAACCTGCTGCTGGAAAAGCTTCGCAGTACTGTGAGTAATGCCTCAGTTAAATGTCATTTTCATTATATGTTTTCTTAAAAACTTTCCTGTTCAGAATGTACATGAAATAAATCACCCATTACAATATACAATAGGTATTTGATGTGTAAACTTAATACTGTACTACTATTAAATATATATTGTTTGTCAGGTGTCCGATTATAAAGGTGACAAGCACAGACTGCCAAGTACTGTGCAGAGACGGCTCAATTTTTTATGATTAATCTTTGTGTGCATAGGGCTCAAGTTTCATCCGCTGTGTAAAACCCAACCTGAAGATGGTCAGCCACCAGTTTGAAGGAGCTCTAATTCTCTCACAGCTGCAGTGCTCAGGTAGGATTAAATATGGGGTAAATATACAGAGTGTACCCACACACATTGTAGCTTTACTGTCATTCGACCAATTCAAGCAGCCAAGTTGACTCCCTCAAGGTCACACCTACTGTACTGATTAAAAACTTCTGATGGAACGAATTATGTATGATTTATGCAATTTGATATGTTTTTATGCCAGTTCAGAATTTGAACTGAATACCTTAAAAATAAAAAATAATATCTCCACTCTTCCATGAATGCAGGATATATGTAAATATGACATTTCTTCCAATTGCTTAATACAAAGGTTAAATTATGTTAAACTGCAGAGACTTTAAAAAACACGGATAGAGGACTTTATTTATGACACTATGTTTCAGTGCTTTGGCATACTGCACTGGATGCTGTCATGGCGTTCTGTTTTTGTTTTTTTTCTTTACTTTTTCCCAGTCACATTGAATAATGTTCATGTTATGTAGATGTTGCCCCTGCATTTGGAGGTGGGGGGGTTGGACTATGATGAAAGTCACAGTCTGATCACAGTCCGGATTTAAGATTAAAACTGTAAATTATGTATTTTGACATCAATGCATACTGCTCTCTGAGGCAGAAGTTAATATGATCCATGTTCTTTCATGCACGTTCATATGGATGTATTTTCACTCGCACGCACACACAAATGCTCACATGAGATATTGATAAAGTACATGCCAGGGATGAAACAGAATAGTGTCCTCTGTATGCAAACAGATTTTAACTTGCTTGATTTCAATCTCATAATGTTGCTTTGATAGACTCACTGCACATTTTATAATGTCGTACCTCAGGCAATACTGTTTCTCTCTAATAGCGCTTTACATGTCAACACTTTTTTTTGTTTGTTTTATGTCGCTCTTGATTAGGGATGGTGTCGGTGTTGGACCTGATGCAGGGGGGTTTCCCCTCCAGAGCTCCCTTCCATGAGCTCTACAACATGTACAAACAGTATATGCCTGACAAGCTCACTCGCCTGAATCCAAGACTCTTCTGCAAGGTGGGATTACATAAACTGAACAGTTTTCTCCTTCACTAGACAAATACAAAGTGCACTGTTGGGTTTAAACAATTATAAAATCAGTTTAATAGTAATTTTGTATATAAAGCCTAATTAGTTGCGTGACCCAAGCCTATAGCCACACTGACCGAAGGAAGTGATTAACTAACATGAACAGTTAAGCTCTACATTCATTGAATGTGAATCTGTTTCTCTGTAGGCTTTGTTCAAAGCTCTGGGACTAAACGACAATGACTTCAAGTTTGGATTGACCAGAGTGTTTTTCCGTCCGGGAAAGGTACAGAGAAGTCAACAGAACTAAGGATACATTAAAATTAAAATATAATGCACAACACCAGAAAACACAATATGCCTTGAATTACTAGGATTGTAGCTTAATTTGCATTTGTGTCTGTGTGCGTGCTCCAGTTTGCTGAGTTTGACCAGATCATGAAGTCTGATCCAGACCACCTCGCAGAGCTGCTGAAGAAAGTCAATACGTGGTTGGTGTGCAGCCGCTGGAAGAAGGTCCAGTGGTGCAGCCTGTCTGTCATCAAACGTAGGTTTATGAATATCAGAACCTGTGATGTGTAACTGAGGCAGCCTCAGTTAGCTCGTCTTTTTGTTCTGGTTTTGTCTAGCTTGAGGATTTTAGGATTTACATCATTTACCACACTTGGTCTGGGCATTGAAGAAATATGAAATCATTACTCAACATTGGCTTTTCTTGTGTTGTGTCTGTTTCAGCTAGAGACCCTTCATATAAAGTCAGGATTTACTTTCCATTTTTTTACTTTAGCACTTGGACAATGTACAGCCCAGTGCACTATTTGTGCATCTGTCATCATGTTACTGTATGGCACTTGGCCTGAGTCAGTCCTTTCTATTAGAGAGGTAGTGATATATATTTTAATAATATATATATATATATATATATATATATATTAATATCTGCGTTAAACATCTCCATC
>JAVQJZ010065420.1:0-15334 GCA_036025355.1 Leiopotherapon unicolor | reverse complement strand
TTGCAATTTTTGATGGATTTCTCCTAAACTGGAGCAGTAAATTGGCAGAATAGATATTTCAGTCTGTTAGGTTTGTGATTTAGCTTCTCCTTTTTAAGGGAGAGGGAAAAAAAGGTGTGGTCTCGAGGGGTGATATTTTTCTGCAGAAAAAGAGAAGAGCTACATTACAGGCAGAGAGGAGCATAATAAACAGCATGTGAACCGCAGTTCCGTTTGAAAGGAATAAAAAGTAGGAGAAATAAAAACTGTAAACAAGACAAGAGGTAGATTCTGCACCTGGATCAGACTTCTATCGCAGATAGACGATGTTTTACGACGTGTAGGTAGAGCTCAAACCATAAATATGGTTGTTATTGCATTTGAGGAGCTTTAGAATAAGCTTTATTCAATACAACTTTCCAGAAAGGCAACTACGTTTCTGTCGGTAGCCTAGAAGTCTATATTCAATCATCCTTTAAAAATATGGATGCATCTTTTATTTGTAGTGGAGGAAAAGCGACTTGGGACTTATAACAAAGGGCAGACAATGTGGAGATGGAGCAGAATGAAAAGTAATTCTATTTTTCAAACTGATTGCAGTAAACCGACACATCAGGGTGGCTGTGAAACAATGAAAGGCAGCGAGCTTTGCTTTCAAGGCTACGAAGAGGTTGCGGTTGAATTCAAATCACGCATAACACACACACGGTAGACCAAAAGGGATTAAATGTGTGTGTATTTTCCACTCATGTCCACGTACGCCACAGGAGCCTGATACATCCCATCTTTCTTCGATTTCATTGTCTCTCCAAAACAGGCTAACATCCATTTGTGCTGGCAGGCAGGGGATTGAGATGAATGTGTTCCAATTTTAACCACCCCTCCAAGTGCCCTGCGGGGTCTCACATGTATGTGGGAGGACTGTGAAGCGAACGCTGGAGCCGTCCCAAAGGTAGCCCGGACTGTTTCAGAGTGGCCTTGCGATCTCCACCTGTGGGTGGAATACCAAACGCATGTCCGTGAATGCGCACAAATGATTTTATATAAATAGCTGCGCGGACAACTCTTTCCCCCATTCCATCTGTTTTGTGCTTCCTGCGCACACACCACATCCCCAGAGAAGGCTCCACCTCCAAAAGGCCAGTCTCTCAAAATGTATGCACTCACTTCACATGTGGCCACTCCATCTCCATTACCGGGGGTCTGCATGGTGGATAATGGGCAAAAAGATGGCAACAACCCTGCTCGATAACTCAGAGGAGACGTAAGCTGCTTGTTTCTGAGAGCCGGTATCTGTTTATTCACACTGCACTTGAGTCACGGCCGCACTGTACACAGAATCCTTTCCTCAAGAAGGCTTTGGGCATGACTGAGTGGAGTAATGAGTGGATACAATAAAACTTTCTTCTCTCACCCGTATTTAAAGTCTACTCTCCGTCTCCTGGGGCCGCTCTGTGGTAATCTTTAAAGCCTTTCGTAGCTGCAGCCAACCAGAATGCTCGCTTGACCCCGTGCGCGCCTCAAACACGCGGGAGGCAGCAACTTGGTGAACAAGGTTTGACTTTAAGCGTGATAAATGAGTCGCCATTAAGATAATGATAATAAAATGGCCGTCGTGATTAAAGGAGCATCCAGTCATGTTAATTGTCACCGTGATGAGAGGTCAGGCTCAGCGTGTGCCTGAGCCCGGGCGCCACCAGCACTGGTATTTAATGAGACTTTCTCAATTAAATTATCCACAGGGAAACAAAGACGGAGGCCAGGGCTATCTGCTCCCGACTGACATCTATCGCACATGCTGAGTCCTGAAGGCGATTTAGCAAAGGAGGGCAGTTTGTCGCCCCATCAAATGTTGTTGAGGATGGATCGTTCTCCATTTTTTGAAAAAAAAAAAAAAAATTCATCATCCAACTCCAGCACATAAATAATCACTTCAAGTGTGTGCAATGTAGCTATTGCATCAGCACCACACAATGCACCCTTCATTCCCCATCCACCTCCCACCCCACACACACACACAGACACCACTCCTCTCTTCCTACATGCTGGATTTGGCCTTCCCCTGCCGCCATGCTGAGGTGGCTCCCCCTCCTTTGAGGATTAGAAACTATCAAAGCTATGCTCATTCCACACATTTCCGCCCTCCTAACAGCAGGCGGGAAAACCCCCATCGGCCCACACACATACAGAGACACACACACACACACCTCTGCATCAGCATAAGCTTCAGGCGTGCTCAAGAGGGCAGGGAGATACACAAGCCAAAAATTTCTCAGGAAGTTTCTATTATGCCGCGCACATGTTGTTTCGTTGTGTTTTGTGGCCGGTGTGTGTCAGGGGACCCATTCACTGGCGAACATTGCTTGACAACATCTCGTCAGTTTGAATGGCTCCCTCTGCCCTGTCCAGTCGGAGCCACATTTAGACTCCGAATTGTCACACTGTCCTGTTTTTCAACTGTGTTCCACTTTTCCGCTGCTTTTATTTTACATGTTTCCGACAGCCACCCCATTTTTTCAGTCTCAGTGTGCTGACTAACGTACACCTAGATGTGTGGGTGTGTGTGGGTGTGTGTGCGTGTGCGTGTGTGTGCGTGTGCGTGTGCGTGTGTGTGTGTAAACTTCCCTGTCACTGTGTGTTAGGGGTCCCATAGCTCCTGACTGGTGACTCTAATGATATCCCACCCAAGGCAACAGAACAAAGCAGTTTATTTGTTTGTGAATGTGTGTGCGCATGTGTGTGTGCAGGCCATGCGTGCTACTGCCCGTGCACATGGCAGCAAATGCATGTGTCGCATGAAAAGGCGTTTGATATTTGAATATAAACATTTCCCATGGTGCCTTGGGGTTGGGGCCCAGCAGCAGTGGGCACTGAGCTGGTAATTCTTCACCCTGTGATCAAAGGCCCGGTTCTCAGCAAGCTCCCCTACCACCCTCTCGCTGCTCCCCTTATTTTCCCTCCCCTCTCCTCTCCTCACCGCTCCACTCAGAGCCCGGAGCAGCCATGCGCTAGTTATAACCCAGCGGCAGTGTTGCTTATTATCCCTGAGTCTCACAGATCTTACTGGTCTCACCCGACTTGTAACCCCTCAGCACGTGGACTCTCACCCTTTAAGACCCGACTTCCTCCTCTCATGGTCAAACTTCATGCTCTACCTGCATGCAAACAAACAATTTCTCTGAGTCGCGGGCTCTCTGGAAACCTTCAGGCGACCTTCATCCTCACCTGTGTTGAGTCTAAGTTTTTTGAACTCCACACATGATCCACTCCGTCATGCCCTTGACAAAACCTCTCTTAACACCCATAACTTTCAGTTTAGTTAAGATATTTCATGCTCCTTTCCCTCCTAAGAACCCCCCATTTTCACACGCCCATCTATATTCATGCACTTGACTGCTGAATCTTATGAGTGAACCAATTCTTTCTTCCCCGCTTCCCTCCAACGTTCTCTTGTTCTCAACAGCTGTCCACTGCTCCTTCTTTTCTAATTCACAGTTCAATACCTCAAACGTCTCACTCACTCGCTGGCGTTATGCATATTTGTTCGTCCCGGCATCTCGTAGATGGCTGTAATATTCTCAAGGTTACTCTCAAAGTTATCCTCCCACAAATCTGGGTCTTTTTATCTAATATAAATATAGCGCAGAGCGCAGAGCAATATGATGAAAAATGCAGAGTGGGGCGAGGGCATGGCAGGAAGGCAGGGAATGAGCGGCCCACTTTGGCCCATGAAAAAACACCTGTGACAGTTGGTGGTCCACTAAACGAAGGCAGCCTGCAGGTGTGAGCACTGGGCCAAGCCAAAGTGATTGCTATAAAACAGGCCAAGCCTGCTGGGAGCGCTGGTGCCTCTTTCTATCCTGGCCTCACTCCATCACATGACCTTCTGGCCCTGATGCTCTCGTCTGTCCTTCCATTTTTCTCACTTTTGCTTTCCTCTCCTCCTCTCGCTCTGGCTCCCGCTCTGTGAAACTCACACTCTTCAATATTTCATTAGATTTTGTTTGTGCAGTTGGTCACGTGTGCCCACATTTATGCTCAGTTTAATCCGAAGCCCATTTCAATGGCGCCTTTAATGAAAAGAATTATTGAGTTTAACCTTTTAGAAAGATGACATTAACAGCACCTGACAGAGACTACGAAAGAGAGATGGAATTGAAGAGGTCGACATTATGCAGCAAAGAAGACACCAGCAATATTTTTAAAGGAGGATGGACTGGGTGGATGAAATGAATGGGAAAGATGACACTTTTTGAGAAATCACTTTTTAAATGCTTTTTTTCCCAATTCCGGTGTGTCTGGGCTGCTGACCAGAGGTTGTTTTGGCCAAAAAGTCTCCAGACCTAAACAAATTGTCAAAACAACAAGACCAGAATTCTGGTGGTAAATGTATTTTGCCTGTGCCCTGCAAAACAACATGACCATCACAAACAAAGCATTTACCACATTTCTGGTTAATGCTTGGTCAGGTTTAGGCAACTTAAACTACCAAACAACAAATGTTGACTGTCAGGAGACGAGATGCAAATCTTCTTTGTCAGACTCTTCATGTGCCCAATGCAGCTCCTCCCTGAGAGGTTTTGCAGTGCTACAGTGTCATGCTAGTTTGACTCCTTCTGGAAGAGAACAACCATCATTTGCTTGTTGACTTGCTGTAGAAATCTTAAAAATACCTTGTTGAGGTCTGAACACAGCAATGCGTGTTTTTAGCTGTGCTGGCAGCTGTAGGGTTGGTATTTTTGGGAGGTGCCACCATTTTCGTCCAGATTCAACTATTTCGACAATACTGACATAAATTGTCATGTGAAAATTCCCCACAGGATGAACCATTTAAGACTCCTGTCTTTTTCTGTAACACCACAGTGGGGCTAAAACTTTGCTTTTGTGTGAAATGGCTCGATAACTGTTGAATGGTACGTTACCTCGTACACTCTGGCTCCCAGGAGGATGTATCATGACGTTAGTGCTCCCCTGAATGTTCCTCCACCTGTTGCCAGCTGGTCAAAGTTTCCACTTACCCAGTGAAATATCTTCCTATCTACTTGATGGATTGGCAGAGTTCATAGCGGTCCCTTGACTCTTTATCTAGCCCCACCGGCAAGTTGACAGATTTAGTTCAGAGTGAAATGTTTCAATAGTTCCCATAAAGTTTGGTGCAGACATTTACACTCCCCTGATGACTTTTTTTTTTTTTAGATGCCCTGGTGTATGACCTAATACCTGCAAAACTAATGACTTTCCCATCAGGAACAGCTGAACTGTACCGCATGGGGCTCAGAGCAGCGCTGTGCCCACACTGAGCCTCTCAGTCCTCCAGTCTGACGCAACTACCCTGGTGTATCTCCTCTCTCTAATCAACCATCCTTTAAACTCAATTGACAATCATTTTCGTAGTTTAGAGTGACATCTAAGATTGTACAGTCAACACTTTAGTTTATGCTATGCCTAAAGAGAGGGAGGGACCATGATGAGTGCTCACAGTTAACCGGTGCCTACTAATCACATGTAAGCAAGAGCAGATTGCCCATTGCTCAGCTGGACTTGACCTTGTTTGAGGCTGTTATTTAGAAATGCCACTGCCTGTTGTTTGGAGACCAGATGTGATAACTACCGTTGCCTTGAGAGCCGCTACACCACACGGAGTAAATCCACCCTCTTCCAGTTTTATGTCTGAGTTCGTTTGGACCTTTATCCGCCCGAGACGACTGCTGGCTGGTTTCCAGTTAAAGGACGGTGTGAAGCCCTGTTTATCTTGCCTTTTCAAGAAGTGTTTATGTGAATCATTCTGTTTAATGATAAATTAGTATTGCTCTAATTGTGGTATAATTAACTTTTGTTTTGAGAGTCCATTATTACTTTCTCTGAGTGGGCTTTAATGAGTATTTTCCATTAAAGAAAACACAGCAGTGCAAGCCACCAGACATTTACACTCATTCAAATAGCCCCAGGATTGATTTTAGTTTTAAATAGTCACATGCCTGTTTTTCCATCACAGCAATGTTATGTCAGTACTATATTTGTCATATTCATTATCATCCTTGTGTTTCGCAGTTGTCTGTGTAACCCATTCTAATCTGTACATCATTTTATCTGGCTTAATGGAGAGACTAATTGTTGATGCTTCAGGCATTTCTCACTCAAACTGTTATTGGCCCCTGCCTCTGAAATCCCAAATCAATATCTGTTCCTCATTTGATTCTCAGCCTGGGCCTTATAGATTGACAGTCACACACACACACGCAAAATGCTCTGTCTCCCCCTGATTCAATTGTTGATGCCTATCTGAGGTCCCTGTAGCACCACTGAGCCCACGTCAGCTTTGCTAACTAATGCCAGAAAGAGGCATTGATCACATAACTGAGTGATTATTTATGCACTTGGAGGAGCATGAAGGGGACTCTAGGTGAACACGGGCAAAATTCTGCAAGTGTGCAAGAATGTCTAACTATGCATGTTTTTAGTTTGATTGATCACATAGACGAGGGGGGGGGGGTCCTGTGGTGCTAAAGTCAGCTCCTTCATGGGCCAGCAGAAAACATTTGCTGAAATCATAAGTGTGTTGTCCCTCGACATATCCCCTCTCTCTTTTTTTGTCACCCCTCCTCGCATGCCGGCTGTTGCTTTCTGACTCATATGCTCATCTCTTGCAAACAAAGATGTCCTTCACATCGGTACACCGAGTTATTAAATGCAAGACGGATGTCAAGAGGCCGTCAGTAGAGAGCGGGACCGCCATCGCTGATCCTTTAGGGGCCTTGGCATTTCACAGCTACCTCGACGGCGGCCTGACACGACAAGGACATGTCATCCCGCGGCTCTTGTGAGTTACATTACTGCTCTCCCACCCTCATTTCGCTCTCTCGTCAGGAAAGGTGATGCATTAGCGAACCGCCTTGCCGACAGTGGACATTTAATGGCAAAGTTTCAGCTTTTCGTCTTACGGTAATACCCTACAGCATGCACGTAATACTCTGTAATATAATGGAAGCAGCGAGGAGGGTTTTGGTCAAATAAGTTTCTCCTCTCATTTGCTCATCATCTCTTTCGATTACAATATCTCCCCTGATCTTTTTTAATTTTTTTTTTACTTCTCTCTCTTCTCTTTTCCACCTTCGTCATGTCTCGCTTCCCTCATCCACCTCCTGATACGTTTATTGCCGCCAGCTTCCTTACTCATGCTCCTTCCCCGCTGCTAAGTGTTGTTTTTCTTTTCTGTCTCTCCCTCTCTCTCTATCTCTCTCTGGCTCTCACTACGCCCACACACACACGCACACTCACACAGACTCCTTTTGTGCCGCTTGCGTTATACATTCCCTTACCTCTCACTACATCTCTGTCTGAATCTCTCTCTCTCTCTCAGCTCCACCGCTCACCCATAGGCAAAGTCATCCCAGGTTGCTACCCCTGCTCAGATCATCTCACTACCTCAGAGTCATTTTCCAAATTTGGCCACTAATTGGGTTTCTCCTGTGATTAAGTCAATAACAACCTTCATATTAGAGTTTAATGTCCCCTAATGAGTCCATTTGTTAGCCAGCGGCTAATTAGGTCTGAGCTGTTTATAGATAGCCTAAACTAATTGACGGGCATTACTGAAACACTGTGTGTCAATCGGTGATGTAGTTGAGGCCATTTCTGCTTTTAGCTCGCAGCCCTGCAGCGCCGATCCCCCCGAAACAGATTATACTGTTCTGGTTCATGGATCAGGCGGTATAATTTGTGAAACAGCTCAGCATTAACATTAATGATAACTCCAGGGGAGCAGAATAAAATCCATTTAACATTGACTGACAAATCTTCTTCCTCCTCAACAAGCATTTAGTTTTATTAGTGTTGATTGTATTTAGGATTTGCATTGAGGAGACTTGTGTCTGCTCTTGTCGGCTGTGGCGGCCATTAAAATATTCATATCCGCCAACTGTAGACTCTTGGAGAGTTGTTACGCTGTGCACACTCACAACCATCCAACATCAGGACTCATCATAACAGACTGAAATACATAAGGCCCTACAGGCAACAATGGAGGTGGGGAGGGGATATGAGGACAGCGGGCCCCTGCAGAAGCTATCAGGCTTGAATCTCTGACAAAGTTTCAACAGATCCGGCTGACATGCCAAGACCCTCCCCAGGAATTTGACTCTGCACAGGGATTTGGCTTGATAAGGCGGAGCGTGGATGAATATAAAGTGAGCTGGAGGAGTCTGATATTGGGACTCATCCCAATCATATGCCTCCAGGTTAGCACGCTATCAAAAGGAGGGGGTTTGTTTGAAGCAAGGTTGTCTGTCTGCACACAGCTGCAGTTCTATGATAAAGAGGAGAGGGGTTTGATAGGTGAAGCCTCCTGTCCCTCCACTAGTCACTCTGCCTCCCCCCTTAATTCAGAACTTAAATTGGCATGAAAACACCAACATAACGCGGGGGGTGCTTGTTGCCTTTTATCACTGCATGCATTCGTTTGGTGTATCAGTGCCCGGTCAGTGCTCTGACTCGGTGTTTAAATATTAAATTCCTTGCTGCGTGGAAGCTAGTGCTGAGTTTTCACGGGAGCACCAAAAAAAAAAAAAAGTCTTTCAGTGCATCTATTTTTCTCTTTCTGCGTGAGACACTTTCACGCTTTCATTTTCAACAAGTATTTGCCTCTTGTAACTTTCATCAAGGCAAACCATCTGTTTAAAAGATTGCCCCAAATAGTTTTTCCCCAGTGCCATCTGTTGCTTCCACATCTAGCTTTTTTTTTTTTTTTGCCCTCTCAAAATATTTTCATCCCCATCGACAACACTGTGGCGAGCAGGCAGAATCAGCACACAGCTCAAGATGGCCACACACTGATATTACTTATTGCTTATAGACAACCCTAAAAAATTTCAAAACAAGGTAAAACACTAAATGAAAAATTTGATAAAAACAGACAAACAAATAAAAATAAGTTTATAGTGGTTCTCTTGTGTGTCATGTACCTGAGAAATAGGCGACTTTCATTGGATTTTATGTCACTACAGTATATGCAAAATGTAAGGCAGCATGTAGCTATAGTGCCTTATAATCAGATGACCTGCTCCGTTATTATGCAGTGGAGACCGTTTGACTTTATTAGACAGCAGGCCCACAGTAAGAGGTGTGGTTTTCATAATAGGCCATCCTCATTATGGAATTTACAATAACATTATCAATCTTACATTATATTGCTGTCATCTGTTGCCTCCTCCTTCAAAAAGGCACGAGACTCCCACTGACACTGACTGTTACTCCCACTGCACAGGACCCCCCTACATGTCACACTTATGTAAAACACACACAAGCCTGTGTTACATTAACACACACACACACACACACACACAGTTCAGACTTTATCTTTGCATACATTCTTCATACTTATTGCTGGGAACGTTTACACATCCATGGAAAACATATTTGCACATTCCTGCATAATCTGTGCACTTCTTTCATTGAATGAAGTCAAATAGCACACACTGTTTTAATCATTGCTTCAGACTGTCACCTTTATAATTTCATCCATTTTATATTTATTTTCCACTTCTGACTAGAAGTGATTTTTCTTTTCCTGCATTTAGGTTTGTTCTTTTGCATGAAAAGTTCTTTGCGTATGAAAACCTACTTAGCAGATCTGAATTTCATTCTCTTTAGATCTGCCTTTATTGTTTTTTGTTTGTTTTTTTTTTCTTTGAGGGGGATTCAGTTTTTGAAATCTACTCTTTACTAACTTCAACTGAGTAGTTTGGGGGAAATAAATCTGTTTGTGGCTTCTCTTTTCATATCAAGAGGAAGAAAAAAACACAGGAGGAAGTTTTGAATGACAGCTGTGTCCTCTCTCTCTCTCTCTCTCTCTCTCTCTCTCGGTGGGGGCCGTTGTCGGTTCCCGGTCCCGCAGTTTGGGCACCGGACAGGCCGACCTCTGCTCTGCGGCTCCGCCTCTCTCTCTCTCTCTCTCTCTCTCTCTCTCTCTCCAGCCTGCCTGCCTCCACCCCGCAGCCCCTCCAGCTCCAGCCCGGGGTCCCTCCCCTCCTTTCTCCCCCCCACGACCCGGACCGGCCTCTCTCTCTCTCTCTCTCTTTTCTCTTTTTCTCCCTCACACGAAGTTTCGCTGGAGGGAAAAAAAACAGAAAACTTAAGGCGCACTAAAGGAGCAGCAGTGTCGGAGAACTTTCCCCCTCCTCCTCTCCTCCTCCTCCTCCTCTTTCTCCTCCTCCACTCTTTTTTTCGGCCCCGCGGCGGGGCAGGACAGCAGGCCAGGCCCCGCGGAGGGGGGACACCCGCAGACCGGAGGATGTGGATCTGGTACCTGCTGCTCGGTTCGGGGTCCGGCTCAACGACTGTGGGTGAGTTTATCCCGAAACACGCGAGGGGGAGAGAGAGAGGGGGGGGGGGGGGGGGGGTCTGAAAAGTTTTTCTTCTCTCTTCGACGAAGTTTGCTCGCACGTACCGGAGGAACCTCCGTCCGAAAAAAACCCGACTTGTTTTCACTTCCCTCGACTGACCGAGGTGTATCCTCTCTCTCTCTCTCTCTCTCTCTCTCTCTCTCTCTCTCTCTGTGTGTGTGTGTGGAAGTTGGAAGTAGCGGAGAAGTGTTTTTTTTTTTCGTGCACGGCGAAAACATTGTAGCGGGTCCATGACTGTGATTTGCCCTCCTGCCGCACCAACACACCGCCCCTTCTCTTCTCTTCTCTTCTCTTCTCTTCTCTTCTCTTCTCTTCTCTTCTCTTCTCTTTGTATTTGAGTGTGTGTGTGTGTGTGTGTGTTACAGTCTCCTCTCGGTCCGTGTTGTGATCGACGTGTTGTTGACAGGGCGGCGGTGACAAGTCAATCTGCCCCCCAACACACACACACGCTCACGCTCACGTGCAGTGCAGTGTGTGTGTGTGTGTGTGTACATAGGACGACCAGTTGCCACTTTAAGCGTGCAGCTGTGTCTCTGTGCTGTTTTAACACTCAGTGACATGCATGCACTTTTTTCTGTGCTCAGAAATGTGGCACTGGTGTGTGTGTGTGTGTGTGTGTTATCGGTGATCCACAGGCCTCACGGTGCGTGCGATCAGGGTGGAAAGGTAACTGTGATCTAGCAGTAAAAAGACAGGTGTTCATCTTATGATTAGGCTGTAAATAAAGTTGACTGATCAGTGAGATAACTTGGCTTTGAGCTCATATTGCCATGTGAGAGATGGTATGGTGACATGGAAATTTAAATAAAAATCAGTGATATCTGGTTGTGTCTTTAATCAATATGAGCCTTTTTTACGATCTCAAAAAAAATTTGGAAAAATATTTTCAAATTATTTTTAAGAAATGTTTCAAGAGTTAAAACTGTCAAACAAATGTAATGTAAATCAAGTTTCTTAATAGCAAGCTCTCTTATAATGACATCATGATCTAAGAGAGGCTAATTACACCATCACAGTGAAACTGTTCATTGAATTGTTAATGATTAGAAACAGATTAATAAACAGGGATAAACTATAATAATTTTTTGTTGTTTGTTTCTGACAACTTTTGCACGATTAAACGTGTGCCAGCAAAGTTATTGCAGCACCCAATAAATAAACATAATAGGAGGGTTAATGTCGTACTTGGGGATCAATAATCAAAGTATTTGTGGATGCCAAGTTTCTATCAGCGTGATATGAGCTACACATTCGTCACATCTCCAGTATTTGGAGTATGTAAAGTGCTAAATCTGACATCGTGGGAGCATTGGACAGGCGCAGCTAAAAAAGATGCCCCTAGTACTGTAGGTCTCGTTCACTGAAGATATTTTGACACGGTCATGGCGGGAAAATACGGTGGTGTAAATGACAAAACGAACAACGGCTGGATTCCATTCAGCTCTGCTCTGATTTCAGAAACGTGGCACTGTGCACGCCGGCCCGCTGTCACGCTCTCGTAGTTTACTGGGACACTTGAAAAGAACAGCAGACCTGTTAATGCCACAATAACACCTGTGACTTTCCTAGGGCAGTTTAGCTGCTGTGAAAAAAGGCCCACTGATGCAGCTTAAATGTATGCTTTAAAAGGCATTTGCACTCTAAACGAACACTGACGACACTGAAGCTTGCGTCAACTTTTGAGTTTAACTCTCCCCCACTGGACACGACGGACACACACCTAGTTAAATGTGTGTAGCTGTGCAGCAGAGGCTCGGTGTGGGCTGTCAAAGCCCCTCCCTGGTTTGCTCTGAGCATGTACGCATGATTGATGTCAGAAATAATCTCCCAGAATATTACTGTAGTTTATTTTCTTCAGCACTGTGTATGTGTTGTCAGCTTTGAATAAACAAATTGTGCTTCAGCGTTTTATTTGCTCACAGCCTGACCAGGATAGTAATAATGTCAGATACACAGTGTTGGTGTGTGTGTGTGTGTGTGTTAGTGCCCAGGTCGGTATATACTATAAAATAGAGCATATATTACCAGCCAGTGTTGTCCTCTGACAGGACATCTCTGTTGGTTAATATTCTATCTCATGGATGAACCAATAATATTAGGTCTACACCGAGTGTTCGGTCACAATATTTTGCATTTAGTTTGACTTTTAGCTCAGACATTAGTAAAGGTCTAATACATTTCAGAATGTATTTGGGCCTGGCTTGGAAATATCTATTAAAATGATAATCAAAATATTGACATTTAAAGATATGGCAATGTGGAAAATGACATCAGCAGAATTTCCCACGACAGTGCAGAGCCTGTGCTAAAAATAATTTCCAAGATAAAGTAGGTGTGCTTTGTGCACAAGCTTCAGCGTTGTTCCGAATGTGCACGCTCAAATCTAAATACTTTGATTCGTGCGGATAATTGCAGCCACTATTATTGAAGGTCTGCAAACATGCAGATGATATGTGGGTGCAGTTAAGCTTATGCACACACTTTCATTCATGAAGTGGTTGCAGATCAAAATTGAAAGGTGAAGTCTACAGTACTATTTTGTGACGCATTTTGTCAACTTCAGCAAACATCCCCCACAGTCAGCTAGCTGTCTGTTCCGTGTGTGCACACTAAAAAAAGGTTTTGGAGTTCGTGCATGGCCCTGGCTCTGTAAATGGGAAACAAACTGAGCATCTTGGACTGAGCCACCAGCCTGTTCTCATTCCCAGGTCATCAAACACTGCCGCTTTGTCACAAGTTGTGATCGTGCACAGGACAACACGAACATTGTGTGTTACTCACGCAAGTTTGAAAGGAGCAATGGAGGAGAGGGGTGTATTTGTTTGGCTGTTGGGTTCCAGTACCAGCACATTTCTCCAGGATTGCACAATATACCTTTAAACCAGAAAAGACTCAACCATGCAGATGTTTTGTAGCTCCAGTTTGACCAGTCAAACAGTTCAGAAAATGTCATTCCTAGTTTTCGTTTATATCTCTGATCTTTTGATTGGTTCTTTTGCATGTTTTGGCACAGAACGAAGGAGAAGTGCTCACAACCTGCGTTTCAAAGTAGTTGCAGCATCTGTCCCACAGTAACAGGAGAGATATCACATCTAGTAAAGACCACTGTGTGTGCTCCCTTTCGGAAGATGTTAACACACTCAGCAGATCATTTGGCATTGCACTGGGCTGGACACGTAGCCTTGCAGCCTTGCACGCGCCCTCAGAGCTCCATGAGATAAATCAGCGCTGTTATGTAACGTGAGATTCAGCCCCACGATCCACCAACAGAGGAATGTTGCGGTGCAGTAACAAACAAGGCAAGTTTATGATATTGTTGTGATGTCTGCAGCCTGAAAATACAATTGCAGCTGATCAGCTGGTCTGCATGGCCACACACCAGGGGAATATTGATACAAATAAATTCAGGCACAGACGTCGGAAAGATGAATTAGCTGTGCATCAGTTATTTCCCCCCTATACCCAAGGATGATTATTGCTTGTTAAGGATCGGCACTGTGGTATACATGCCAACTTTAGAGATGTTTGATTACATTGCTTCAGCACCCAGAGCTGCCCGGGTCAAATATACTGCAATATAATCGAAGTGTCTTACAGAAGTGGTGCATGGTTATCAGATATTTATACATATATATATAAATATTGCTTAGTCTTGTGCATGTACGTGTCTGTACCTGTGTGCATATGAACACCTTGTGACAATGAGACAGTTTCCTTTTGCTTTGTGTGCCTATAAAGCACAGAGTGACTTGTGCATTTGTTTTGACATCCTCTCATGTTTTCTAACATCCACGGTGAATAAGTTAGCTCACCGAGCTCTAAACGCCCATGTCTCGCATCAATGAGGAATTTTAGAAGACACCTCTGCGCTTTACATGTCGCTGCCATGCTCACCGAGTGGAGCAGTTCGGAGGTTAGTTCACCTCCTCATCCAACACGCCCCCATAGTACAATCTGCTCCTGAGCTGAAAAAATAATTATTTAATAAAACTCTTGGCTCCCAAATGGGGTCAGTTAGCCAACCTGACACAGCCAAAGCTAGGTAGCTCCTCCATCAACATAAATGTGCGCCCCATTACCTGCTGTGTGTTACCAGGCCACACACACACACACACACACAGGCCAGGTGGTGGGATATTTTCATTCATAACCAAAGACAGACTATTCGGGTCATTTCTCCCCCTGAACAGGGAGACAGAATCACATTGTCTCCAGCTTACTGTGCTTTGTATTTCCACTGTGGCTTCCCAGAGACGGGCCAGTTGGCCCCAAATAACGCTGCGTGTCTGTGCCTATCATTGCGTGTCGTTGGAACAGGAAAGAGAAAGAAAGAGAGAGAGCAAGAGAGACGTTGTGTTTTTGGGCCGGCTGACATGGTTGATACACTCCCAGCTGTACTTGCACAGAGAAGGACAGGGATTAAGGAGGGCCAGCGTGGCTTTAGTTCCCAGAGTCGTTAAACAAAGCCACATGACCGGAGTCACATTTCAGTCCCTGCTAACAGTGCAGCGGTAACTGCTGTAAGCACATATTGTGTGTATTCTGTTTCGTCATTCATCATTCAGCATAACTACACACAATACATATGTTTCATGGCTTGAAAAAAAAAAAAGATGCATATCTATACACAGTAGGATCTTTGAGCGTACCTGTGTAAATCACATTGTATTTCTCTCAGTGTGGGATGAAGGTTCACTGTCCATTCTCTTTGAACACTTCTGATCTGAAAGGATGCTACATTTTTCATGAACCCTTGGATGTATGGATCGAAGGAACCATAGAGAAACAGAGATGAGAAAATGTACTGGGGAAAAAGTTAGAAGACAGCTCATTACATATTGATTTTGTATGGATCTTAACTAATTTACCATGCAGTGTTGCAGAGGCTTTGTTAATCCCTGATGGTTGCCTTATATTGATCCACCACGTCCTTGGTTGCCAAGATCAAACCTCAG
>JAVQJZ010065269.1:0-26944 GCA_036025355.1 Leiopotherapon unicolor | reverse complement strand
TCTTTGATAAAATCTGTGAAGACCTTTAAATGTGGTGGAGCCGTCTCCATTTTGCATTTTTAATTATGATGCTCTTTATGTGTAAAAAGGCTTAAAAGTCACTGTAAAAGAGCAAACAGAGCTTTTTTTTCCCTTCTGCACTGTGAAAGTAAATATCCTGAAAGGGTTAAGTTACAAAAGGGATTTAAATCGAATCCTTCAGATTTAATTTAATTTACTCAAACGTGGGCTTGGTTTGAAAAGCACTGAGCGGTGTGAAGTTGGCCTCCACCCACATCGGCGGCTCGGTGGAGAGAGAAGAGAGAAACGAGACGTCAGATGTATATTTCTGAAATTTAAATCTGGCTGACCCACGATTTGACCCTGTTAGCGACTGAGACCGACGAGCCGACAGTCAGGAGCAGTTTTACACGAGAGGAAGGTGAAACCAGGTTTGTTTGGACGTTAAACTGCTTCTTGTCCTAAAATCTGTCCAAGCCACAAACATTTCACTTAGTTTGTCAGCGTCTGTTTGTGTGAGACAGACAGAAAAAGGCTGTACAAACTCATCGCGACGCTCACCGGTACAGTTGCACAGGAGGAAACGTGTTGGGGGGAGTTTTCCTGCAACGGCGGCTGAAGGCTGCAGTCACGCGGGCTCATCCATCTTTGAGACTGCCGCCGCCCTCCCGTAGAGAGTTTTGATTATGTTGAGTGCTCGCTCTGCTAGAAACAAGGGCTCAGTCAGGGAGATATGTCACGGTTATAAATTGCAGCTCCACTTTTTTGTCACTGTGTCCTGTCACATTTTTAATTAAACAAGACAAAGACCAGGAGATGGGAGCGGCCGGCGATCAAGGAGAAAGATGGTTTGTAGGTTTCTGATAATAACCAGAAAGAAGAGGAGGAGGTGGTGTGGATAAAGGGGGCCTGGCAGGGCTTAGTGGAGCAGGAAGCAGATGTCATTAGTCTGCATGCTGAGCCAGCAGGCAGCAGGCTGCGTGCTGACTGCTGGACTGGCCTCAAACACAGCTGCTTATTCTGTGTGCTTTCGTCATGTTTTTGTCATGTTAGACTTCCTGTCTCTGTCTGTGGCTCTTCTCCCTGTAATGTAAAGGTTTCTACTGAAGGCGTAAATCTTTCTTTGTTTGTTGTTTTGCTTCTACGTTTTGGTTTTCTTGTTGAATACATGAAGACGATTTTAAAGCACAGATCTTTAGTAATAATAAATTTATTATTAAGCACACGATCTCACCAAAACTAGACAAAACATCTTCCAATATCTCTGTCTCGTCTTTACAGTGTAGAAATATCAAAAACCTTCAAATGGAGGAAATGGCCAGCACAAATACAGATCCAAAGAAAAGGAGAACCACGTCCACCCTTGTTCACCAGTGGCTGCAGAAAAGGGGGAATAAATAAAGGAATAAAGCAACCAGGAGGCTGTGAATGTCATCAAATTATAATTTAAACATGTTGAAAAGCACAATGCATAAATAAGACGCAGGATGTTCCTTTATTAGTGCCACAGTGGAGAAATAATGTGTTAAAACTGGTTTTAGAAAATATAGAAGACTCAGAAAAACGATAAATAATAAACTAGTGATCACTGATATAAGAAGATATAAGAGATATGTGCAATTTAAGCAAGAGGAAGTATTAAAAATGGGCTTCTAATTAAAAACAGTAACACTAAAGGTTGTACAAGAAGTTGTCAAAATCAGGAAAAAACAGAAAAACTCAAATGTGGGCGAGAGCTGCTGGAACAGACTGATTGATGTGGAGTTTTTTTTTTTTTTAGTCTTTATTTCTTTAAAGAGCTTCTCACTGCAGTTTTTTTTATCAAAAGGTACCTGAGCAGGAAGAAATAGTGCATCTGGGTTGGTAACAGACCGGTTGTCATGGTAACAAGCTCCCGTAAGTGCCCACATTTACAGACCGAGAGGTGGGTCAGTTTTCCGTAAGAGAGTGATTTATCTTCTAAAATATCTGCGATCCTCGGGGTGTCCGGGCTTTGCTCCACCGATGAAGGATGGGGCCACGTAGAGGACAAACAGAGCAGCCAAAGGCTTTAATTCATCCGCCACACACACACACTATCTCCGTCTTCTCCGCTCCCTCCATCTCTCACCTCTCCAGTGAGTAGGACTGTATATCTGTGGTTTCATGTTGTGGCCTTGTGTTGGCTGTTTGTGTGTGTGTGTGTGTGTGTGTGTGTGTGTGTGTGTGTGTGCGCGTGTGTGTGCGCGTCTCTGGAGAAGCTCATTAGATGCCGTTTGTTTTCCCGTAGCAGGAAAACTCTCTGAAAATGCTCCAAACAACATTGCTTCCTTTCCCCGCTCGACAAAGTACCGATCGGACAAACTGCGGATCTGCGTGTTCTCAAAAACACATTTGGTGATTACAGAGATTAAACAGAACAGGAGGTTTGATCTGGAAACTTGGAGATGAACGTCTCAAAAACTATTTCATGCAAAATAGAGAGGCTGCAAATCAAAGTACACACAGAATATAAAAATAGAAATGTGACATTGTTAGAAAGGAAGGATTAAGAGCACAGTCCGGCAATATCAGCACCAAAAAGGCAGATTTATTATAACCGTTTCTTAAACTTCATAAACTTCACAGTTTCTCAAATCGTCCTCGTTTTCTTCTGCAGAACAATAAATTTACCATCTGCTCGCCTGAAACGAGCAGTTTAACAGTTTAAAGACACGAACAGCAAAGTTTTTCTGCTTTTTACATGAGAACATTTTCAGCGTCAGGGGAAGGAAAAATCCTCTCCTTCTTAATATCTGTCATTTGTGAGACTGGACGACTTTTCACGTCTCCACAGTTAAACAACAAAATTAATGCGACTGTCTATTTTAAGTCATTTTTGAAAAACTTAACTGAGCTCATGCAGATTTTCCTCTCAGGCGAAACATAACGATGTCAGTGCCCAAAACATTTGTTCACATTCGAGTGACGGCGCCCTCTAGTGGCTTTAGGTATTATGAGTCGTTCTCATCGACAGCAAATCGTGAAATTGTTGAGCTTTATTCAAAGTTATTATTTATTATTGATCCACCTGACGGACGAACGGACTCGTAACAAAGCTGCAATCACTTCATCGGTCAGCGCTGTTTGTTGGTGATTTTTAAAGCTTTGTTGCACAAGAAAAATCCAAGATGGGAGCAGAAATGTGAGTGCAGACGTTTCAGACGCTTCAGCAGACTGGACAGGAGTTAAACATCCTGCTTCTTTATATTTCCTCCTTTCTGCTCCTGATGCAGCTGATGTAACTTCACAGGTTTAAAAAAAGCCGTCTGCATTTGATGCAACCTTCTTCCTCAAACTCGGCGCTGAAGCTGTGGGAGGCTTTCAGCTGTGTCTCTTTTAATGGAGGGAACATCATTAAATGTCTGTGTACAATTAGGCCTCCTACTGTAATTGGCAGTCTAAGGAGCAGATAGAGGAGTGTTGGGCCGTACAGCCGTGCTCGGAGCTCGCAATTTGAAGTGGTTATTTGCGGCGACCCGGGCAGACGAGGTGGATGAACACTGGTTTGATGTGCGAGGATTTGAGAAAGGTTTCTCCCCAGGTGGGCCGGCAGGAGGGCAGGTGACGAAACAAATAAAGTTCACACGACTGAAACAATGTCAGTCGGTAAATGTCAGGAAACTTAATTACTGCTCAAAAAGATCAGCCTTCCTTCACAGGACGGTTCGACCCCCCCGCGCTCCCTTTTTCATCCGCTGAAAGGGCAGATCGGCCTCCAGTCACAGATTAGAGATTGGAGGAGTTCAGAGAAGCAGGTGGAGCTTTGACAGGAAGCTCGACTTTGGTAAACAGGTGAAAATAAAAAGAAACTTTGCAGCGTTAGTTTGTAGTTTTGTCTCGTTCTCTGGATCAAATGTCTGCTGATGCAAACTCGACACTTCCTGCTGCTTCTTCACATTAAAAGCACTCCACTGGTGAAATAAAGCTTTTACTGTGAAAAAGTGCTGATTTAAAGCAAATCAGACGGCTGCCTGAAAGTTTAATGTGAAAACAAAATGTGCAGCTTTTTAAAAAAATAATTAAATCAATCATAATGTGAACATTTGCACGTCTCATCCTGTCTTAAAGCTGCACAGCTCTTTTTATTTTAACACATTTTTATCATGTACATTTCTGTTTTTCATGTTTCTTGACCCTATTTGCAGTATTATCTGTCTTTTTTCTCTCATTGTGTTCGTCGTGATCGAATCATGCAGCAAAACAGCAAAACAGCAAGGCCAGATCTTTGTTTGTGAAAAGCTCTTTGGCATTAAAGGTTCACAGACTCTTTAAACCCTGAAAACTCTCAACAATCAGTTATTTAGAGGAGATTTCACAGTCGGAGATGAGGAGGTGAAGGTTTGGATTCACGTGTCAGTCGGGTGCAGAAATATGAGGATTATGTCGTGATGGTGGATCTTGGTGTTATATTTGGAGGAATATTTCCTCAGAAGTGAACAATAAATCAGTGTGTTGACACTGAATGTGAGCCCGTCCTCTTTAAATGTGCTGACTGTGAGCCTGCAGGGGCTGTTTCTCTGTTTTTTAGCTCAGAGATCCTCCTGATCTGCCTGCTGATGTCCCAGCTGTGAAAGGAGGGCAGCTGGATGACAGTGACAGTGCATTACTTGCTAATCATGTCCCATTACATAATTATCCCTCGATTTATTGCCAGGATCTCTTCCTCATTAAAAGCCATGAATCAGAGCCTGTGTGCTGATAAAACATCCCATTAGCCATGTTGGGATATTAACGCAGGAGGGCGGCGGGAACAACGACGATTCTTCTCTTTCTGGTGACCGCAGAGCGTTTTTACTGAGAGTGAAGAACAACACAGATTATACAGATTAATATGGATTATTATTGAGTCTTTATCACCAATAATCAAGAAAATATCACATTTCTTAAATAATGTTCTCTGAAGTTTGCTAATTTGTGATATTTAATGCTAAACTAATGAGCAGTTTAGATCACTGTTTGTTCACAAACTGCTTAAAGACTCACTTTAAAGTTTGGCCGGGAAAGTAAAAGACAGGAGAGGTAAATTTATTTAGTTTAGTTTTCTCCAGCAACATTTTGAAGGAGCACCAGGGGAGTTTTTTCACTTTTGTCTTCAGAGGCAAATTAAAGAGTTTAATTTTCCTGCGATAATAAAAAAAGCATTTCAAAGAATCACCATCAGTCCAAAAACGTCTCTGAAGAACGATTCTGTTCATTTATTGTTCTGCACATTTTGAATTTGTTTTCTTCTTCTGATTTCCTTTTCGCTTATATTTAATCCCAGAACAGGATATAACACTTCATTTTACTTTGTACTTTTTTCACGGGAATTATTGTACTTTGCATTTATTTCACAGCTGAAGTCACTTTTTATCTGCGATATCGGATCATTTTATAAAACAAGATTCAGTGCAGGTGACTAAAGCTTTAATGCGTCAGTAACTAAAAGGATTATTTTTACTAATGTGTTTCTCTTCTTAAGGACAATGAAAGAGAAAATGATTTTGTGCTATTTCCAGAATTTGCTTTTGGCTCCGACTATAAAGACAGTTAATTGATAAAATTTCTGACCTGGGAGGAATAAAATTAAGTTTGACTCGTCTCACCTCCAAAACTCCCAGATTAGATGAAATAAAGGCGCCTTCGCTCCCACGACCACGCCGACGTACAGGAGGTCGAGATAATTATCCTCTATTTTGGAAAGTCTAATAGGGTGATTAAAGCTCGACTAAAGTGGTGATTAAAGTTAAAAACCTGGATGGAAACACCTGAAATAAAATAAAAACATCCTCTTAGAAACGCAGACGTGATAAAAGCTGATAGAAACAGATTTTTCTTCTTCTTTAGACGCAGCTCAGCAGTTTTCTTCGCTTCGCTTCACCGTGAAGACAAAAAACAAAAAGGGAGCAGCAGATAAAAACAAACACACACACACACACACACACTGTTTGTGTGTTTGCACTGAGGAGAACAAATTCATTCATTTAAACACCATAAAAGCCATCTGAGGTGCGAAGCAGTAATGAAACGTCCTGACGGAGCAGACTCGCTGTCGCTCTTTTCATTATGTCACCTCGTTGTGAGAAGATTCACGTCGCTCCATCCGAACCCTTTTTTCTTCTTCTTCTTTCCAGGAAATAAGCTTTAAATTTGTGCAGCGTTCAGGTGGAAACACACCGCGTCTTTGTGTGTTTATTTCTCTTTGTTTTGTGTGTGTGTGTGTTATGAGTCAGCGGCGCTCTGCAGCTCCTCGACTGTGACTTCACACACACACACACACACACTCTCTCTGTTTTGTGGTGGTGAAGTCAGTCCTGCTGTTCGGGCATCTGGACTGACTTGTTTCCTGCAGGGGCAGATGAAGTATTTGCCTTCGCTCTCCTTCACATCCACAAGGCAACAGTTCGGCCTGATCTCCCCCCGTGGGGCAGTTTAACCGCACCGCCTCCACCGCGCTGCCAGAAAATCATAGCAACTCCCCGACTCTGCTCACCAGGCCGCTTCCACCCAGAGAGAAGTCGAACAAAAAAAAAAAAAACGGGTCACGATGTCAAAACGAGGCATATTTCGATTTTCTGCAGCTTAATACTAAAATTCACCGCTGATTTACTCCAGTTAGACTTTGACCTTTTTTTTCCTGCTAAACTTCAGCTGGAAATACTGAGTGTAATATTGTGATTTATCAGATTGTTGAATAATTAAACATCTTTCACATTAAACTTTAGTTTTTTGTTCGCTGACCAACATCTCGTTCATTCATTTTGTTGTTGTTTTCCGTCCAAACCTTCGCAGTCTGTCGGTTCTTCGGCCGTCTCGGTCGATCTGGTTGTTTGATGTCGCAGCGGTAAATGTTGACTTTGGTTTACAGAAGACTTTTATCTGTAAAACGACCTTAATCCCTGCGTGTTGTTCCTGCTTCCTTTCTTCCTGTCAGGTGGAAAAGTGATCTGTGGGAGAACCGTTCTTGTTTGTTTTTCCTTTTTATTGGAAGCTGTTTTATGCTAATGAGGCTTTGTATCGGGACCGGTGTCATCAGATTCCTAAAAAACTCTGATGGTGCTCAGAAGTGAGTCTGACGCTGCAGACAGACAGGAAGAGAATAAAAGTGTCGGACGTCAGCGCTGAAATCGCGGCCTGCTGCATTAAACATCAGATGAGACTTTGGTGTTGCTGTGAAACTTCCCCGAGGATGATCAGCGATCGGTGGAGCACTCGAACGGACGGCCTCTCCATAAATTAACATGTCATCACGTGTGTGTTAACGAGCGCCGTGTTTGCCTCAGAAGTCGTGATGAAAGAAACGCGATGTGCAGACCTGATGGTCTCACATGTGACTTGGAAACATTTCAGTGGAGGAATTTCATTAAAAAAAGGGAGAAAAAGCATCTAAGACTTCATGGACGTGTGGACGAGATGCAGCCGCGTCGTCCCGTCACATCATCACAGCTGCAGGATGTGTCACCACATCTGTTAATTAACCGACCTCTGTTTGGTGCTGAAGTCTAAAGATGATCCTGATGATCAGCTGACGTCTGTAAAAACATCTCTGATGTCAACGTGCAGCTGTGAGAGTTTGCTCAGAAAAGTGTCGTAGAAACGTCTTTAACATAAACGAATCTTTTCTAACTGACGGCTTCCTGCAAACACACGTCATGAATTTCAGGCCAGTTCTCGTTAATGACTTTTTTACTCTTTTATAAAAATCAGACTGTACTTTGCTGATCTTGTTTGGTGTGAAGTTTAAAGTCTTAGATCCTTTTCATCCCCGCACTATCATTAAACTGTGTTTGTAGCTTTGCAGGCAGAAAAATTAGTTGGCAAAGTTTTTTCTTCTCTTATTTTGATGTCTCTTTATGTGTGTTTTCAGTGGAAATAGTTTCAAATCGTCAAACTTGGCTGATTTAACGCAGACTGCTTCAATCTTGGAAACGTTTAGCTGTAATGCTTTATATGAATTTAGAACAGTTAGAAAACTTTAAAAAGGAGATTGATGCAAAATAGAGTCAAATTTTAGATGCTGGTCTTTTGCTGCATCTGCACCAAACTGTAAATTTGTTTTCGGCGTCTCCTCCAAACATCAGAGGCGTTATCGTAAAGTTACACGTCAAGTTTGATGGATAGTTTTTATATTTTGCTCCTTTTACACATAAAGTTTTATTGGATGGCTGTGGTCATTTTATTATCTGAAGATTTCTTTTTTTGTTGCTTTTTTATGTGATTCAAGATTTTAGTATCGTGCACAATAATCACACTTTGCTTTACTGTGTGAGATCCTTGGTGGGAAGTCAGAGAGGGATTAAGTTGAGCTGATTTTATTAATATAGTCCAGTATCACACAGTTTGCCTTCTGTACAGTATAAGACACCCTCACAAGTGGAAAACATGAGAAAAAACAAGTAATATGATGGATGTCACGTGCCGACAGAAACAAATTCAGGTTTCAGAGACGTGATGAGAGAAACAAACTGTGATCTGCTCTGTTTTCCAGCACAAACAACATGAACGTTTGACTTTGGCAGCTTGAGCAGGAACAGTAAAACACAGAAAAACAAAGGTTTGGTCCACAAAAGCTCGTGACGACGGCGACCTGACTGAACCTCTGTGACTCGTAAATACGCCGTCAAACGCCTGAAAGTCAACAGAAATCCTACCTGACATTTATATCTTCATTACAACAAAGATTAACAGAGCGGCTCGGCTCTGTTGGGGCTGGGTGGGAGGGCTGCTTCCTCCGCTGTAATAATGCTCATTAAGACTCCCCGCTTGTTTAAGGGCGGTTATTCATCATCATATTTATTGTGGTTTTAGGCTTTATAGTGCATTAATAATGCCCATAATTTATCTTCTGCTGTCACGGAAACGGCTCAGCATCCAGCCCGGTTGTGCAGAGCTGTTTTTAGCCCACATCACACGTATTGTAATTGTTGGATATAAATCTAAGCAGTAATGGCCCTGTCACATTCGCTCTTATTAGTGTTTGCAAGTACTGGAAACGGTTAGCGATGCTCCGTGTGCGAGGAAGCAATTAGTCAGCTCTAATTGGACAGAAATCCTCCGCAGTGTTACTCCGGGGCAGAGCCGCCTCTCCGTTAACCTGCAGATCGTTCGGATGCAGCTGAACCGGACCGGGCGGCGGCGCCGAGCCTCCTGAAGCTCGCCCGCCGTCCTCTGTGATTCCAGAAGATGTCGATTCTCAGCGGACGTCGTTAAATGTGTCGACGCGCTGAAGTTATTTTTAGCCGCCGTTTGAGTCGACACTTCAGAGACGAACTTTCTGGCTTGTTGTCTTTAAAATGAAGCATCTCTGTGAGCCTCAATGACAAATTATTTCATTTAAAGGAGAAAGAGCTCAAAAGAAAGAGGCGTTGTTTTGTTTTTTAGCCCTGAGAACAACAGATGGAGGCAGAAAAATCTCAACGACTGCTGGAAGGATTCGTTAGAGATAATTACAGGTATTTTTTATTTAACCACACGGGAAACATACAGGATGAAACAGACGATGTTTCATTCATTGATTTTTCTTTTTAATCGATAAGAAAAACAGAATAAGGATACGAACGCGCCGCTGCATCAGTAACATGAGCAGATGAGTGCGGCGCCGTGTGGGTGGATGTTTGTCAGACTGCTGCTGAAGAAAGAAAGAAAGTTTTTTATTTCTCTCCTTCTCACTGTGCGTTTCGCCGTAAACTGCTCAGGTGTTTGCTAACCTGCAGGTGCAAGGTGATCACCAGCAGCAGGTCAGTTTACGCGACGCAGCGCTTCCTTTTTGCAGAAGCACAAAATTAAAATCTGCAGCTGCTGAAAGTTGAATTTCATCGAATATCGTCGACGCTGCAGCTCGCCACAGTTTTCACTTTCAGACAAAACCGTCACATCCGTGTTCATCTGCGAGTGTTTGGAAAGAAGTGAAGCCATTTTTATTGATCAGCAGCAGCAGAAACACACACACACACACACTCTGAGCTGTGTGTGCAGTCAGGCGGCCTGCTGAAGCTGAAACTGTTCGATTTGTTCGTGATTTTATGAAGCAACATGTCAGAGTGCTCATGTTGTTTATCTGTAGCGTGTTTTCATGAGTGTGTGTGTGTGTGTAGGTGAGGCTGTGTTGAAGTGTGTGTGTGTGTGTGTTTGGTGTGTAGACTCTCTCGTTGCGAGCAGTTGCCACGGCAACGGTGGTGTCCAAGGCTGCTTCCATTGTGCTGCCCACATCTCTGTACTGTGTGTGTGTGTGTCTGTGTGTGTGTTTTTCTTGGTTTTTGTTAGTGTTTTTCCTCGTTACTGTTCATGCACATTGATATTGTTCAGGTTAATTACTTATTTCTGACTGAAATCTCTTTGTTTCTCAGAATATTTTCACATTTTAACTGGTATATAAGTCGCGTGCAGGTGTAAGTAAAATCAGCTGACTGTGGTTGGATTGTTTTGCAGCCATAGAGTACACTTTGATGGATGAAGTGTGTGTGTACAGGCACTAAAAATAGTCAGATAGACGTTTACAAGATCTCACTCTTTTCGTAAAGTTTATGAGCTAGTTGTGCACATTTGTCATGGAGCAGTCAGACACACTGGATCCAGTAAACGTGGATGCTAAGAATAAAAAGAATAATTAGCTTTGTGAATGTTTTATGAGGACTGTGTAGTGTTTGAGATGCTTGTTAGACCTCGAGGACTCACACAGTCCAGCAACTGGTGAACAGATTTAATATTTGTGAACACATGAACTAAATAACGATGGTCCTCGTGTGAAAAATGGCTTTGTCGTCACATTTCAGAAATCAAACTGCACGTCAAGAGATCAGGAATAAAACATATTTGTGTGGAAGCATCATGTAAGTTTGGTGATGAAGTGTTGACGGGATTTAATGGGATCAAACATGAAATCAATCATCAGCTGCGTTTTCTTCTCTGTACTTCTACTTTTGCTGGCTTTCTTCTCGTGTGTCTGCTCCGTGTTTAAACGTCGTAATTGTCCGCTGTGTTAGCGTTTGACTCCGCTCTCCCTCTTTATCGCTCGTCCTCGCTGCTGTTTGCTGCAGCAGAGGCTTGTTTTCTCCACCGGGATCAATAAAGTTTCCTCTCTTCTCTGAAAGCTGATGGATTTCTGCTTCTTGTTTTGTCGTCACTGTTTTCAGTAAATGTATCTCCGTCCCATCAATCCCTCTGGACATCCGACTTTTTTAGAAAATAAGTTAAAGTTGAGTGAAATATATTTTAGTCTTTGGTGGCTGCAGGAAGATTTTTTTCAGTGTTCGGTTTTGAGCTGAAATGAGTTTCTACGCGTACCTCCTCAACTAAAAGTGTTTTTTTTTTTTATGTGGGATTTCTTTAAACTTCCTCTCCATCATGTTCTCCTTTAATTTCCTGCCAGAAAGAGTTTTATAGACAGCTCTGTGTTTGGGAAGAATCTGAGAAAGACTGGAGAGAAGTTGTAGTATGAAGACTCTGTAGGCCTGAGTGTGTGTGTGTGTGTGTGTTGGTTGGTAATTAAACCCAGAGAGAAATCATCAGTGAAGAAGAAGCAGAGTGGTTCTGATCCTGCCAGGGCCTCCTCTTCCTCCTCCTCCTCTTCATCCACTTCCTCCCAAGCCTCTTCTTCTTGTTGCTCTTTTTTTTTGTTCCCAGCATCCTTTTCCTTTCCTGAAGTATTTTATTTTATAAGAGTTGTCCTAAATGGTTCCTCTTAAATTAAAAAGTCACATCACTGCAGTTCAGATCTGCTCGGTTCATTTGAAGTTTGTGTAGTCGTGTGTTAACAAAGCACAAACACAAAGAACAGCACACAGTATGGCTGAAATACTTGGCAGGTAAATTAAAAAATACCTTGGCAGGTACCTCTGTCAAACAAATTAAAACACTCATCTGCTTCTATACTTTTTTCATAAAACAGATATTTTTCCAACTTAGTCTCTTGTTTGAATTGTGCACACGTGTCACATGATCTCATATTTCTCAGCTTTGCCACGTGTGCAGAAACGGATCGTTCAGCCTCAGTTTGACGAGTTTAATTCAGTTCATGTTGTGGAAAGTTTCTGTGAGTTGCACCGACAGCGATGTTTTTACACCTGAGCTGTGCACGCTCACCAGATCGCTGCACATTATTCCTGCGTTTGAGTGGGTGTCCAAACCACTTCAGGTAGTTTTATTAAATTTAATTTTACACTTTGAGGTATGCTTAAGAAATGTAGAGAGTATTTTTTTCACTTCACAATTGCATAACATAACAAATGTACCAATGTACTACAGCTGATTTTAATTCAGTGTCAACTTAATACGTCCTCACCTTTAGCGTCAGGATGGATTTTGCTCCAGTAGTTTTTCATTAAATTATTTTTTGTCAGTGATTCCTTCGTTAATATTGTGTTGTTTTGAGGTGGTATGGCTGGAAAATGAAAATGTGAAGTGTACTTTTTATTAGCAGATTCTTCTCCTCCATTGTAAAGTAGGAAATACTGTAGACGCCACATTATACCCCTCTGCCTGCATTAATGTGACCTCCAAATCAATAAGCAATCAATCAATCAGCAGCCTTGCGGTGATCATGTGACCTCTGAGGTCGCTCGCAACCTTTTGATTTCAACTTGACCTCATCGTAACAGCAAATATTTTCTCCTGGTTGGACTTGTTTTTATTTCGTATGATTTTTTTATTCACAGTTTCAATCTCTGATATTCTGATCAACCCAGCTGGCAGTTTTCACGCCAAATATCACCACCTGCAGAGCAGCCACAGCCAAAAAAAAGATGCTAATGTTTAAAAAAAAAAAAGAAAGTGCATTTCAAAATCCTGGATAATTTCATTAAAATGGAAAACAAGTTGTGTGAGTGTTCGTCAGAGTCCGGAGCCTCCAGAGGAGATTATCCTGTGATGTTCAAACGTGGGCTCGGCGGTGACAAATCCTGATTCGCTTTCATCCCTCGTGAGGTCAGAATCAGCACCGAACGCTTTGATCAGGACATCAGACGCCATCAGCTCTCTGCTGAAGGATTCCCACTGAAGACTGTCGGAGAGATCCAGGAGAGAATAAAACAAGAACTCCTCTGAGGTTTCTGGAAGATTCAGTTTTCTGTCAGAAGCTCCAATAACACGAGTTGGTTTCACACAAAGCAGATTCAGAGTGTGATCGCTTAATCTTTGCAGGCTGACCTGAAATAATCTCACTTGTAGACATCAGCCGTGCTGCTTTTCAACAAACTGGTTCACCGTGGCCTTAAAGTGTCTTCAGACTTCATGCAGAGTGAATCTCTTTGTGTGCAGGATGCAAACAAAGTCAGCTGCTCATTCGATGCTTCAAACAGGTGAACGTTATTTGCAGCAGAGCTAAAGAGAAATTCTGGGAGAGCAGACGACGTGTTTAAATCTGGGGTGACGTGAAGTTTGTCCAAAGTTAAAGTGCTCTTTTTGCCTAAATGTGACCACGTGCAGCACTTTGACACTGAAAAATGGCTCTTCACTTCCTGCCTGTCGTCTCTCTGTGACTTCTGTTTGATAAGAAAATGTGTCTGATCCCGAACATAACGCAGGCATCTAAAACACTTCTCAGTTATATTTGGTAAAACTAGCTGGTAGCATATAGATGAAGTTGCAGGATGCACCTTGTGTTGCTCATCAGTTTTGCACGATGTCGTTTTGCCAAACCACAAACGGCGCTCATCGATCGGCTGCACTTAATGATCTCTCTGTTCGATATTTCTTCATTACCTTTGATGTAGCGATGATATCACATCTGTTTTCTGGTGGCCGAAGATGAATGTGCCTCTGCAGCGGCTGGGTGCAGAAATAAAAACGCAGCTTGTTTCCCGCTGGGATCAAGAATCTGCTTCTGCTCTGTACTTCTATGATTGCTTAAAACAAGGTCTTAAACTAGGCTGCAGATCTCCTAATGAAGTTCCCGGGAGGCTTCCTCTGATTCAGAGCAAACTGACTCCATCTTTACATCTTTACCGTCGACATGCTCTCCTCTTGTTTTTTTTTTAAGTGTGGACCGACTGAGCAGCAGGCTAACTGCCCGACTCCCCTTCGGGCCCCGGGGTTGACAGTTAGAGCCTATTTGCCATTTATGAATTCGCTCTCTGCCGTGTAGCGCGCAGAGGCCGTCCTGTAAAGAGCCTCTCTGAATAAATAAGCTGTCGCTCCGGGGAGGCAGCGGAGCGAGCGCAGCCGCACGCATGAAAGGAAACGTGCTTCATGTCTGCGCTCTTTTGAGGAAAAACAGACGAGCGCTCGCTGGGCGCTAAATAAATCCTCGTTCAGTGCAGGGGGGGTAAATCCAACCTCTGATGCCCCCCCGTGTTGGATCTCAGCAGTTTGGGATGTTCAGCCCTTTCCTGCAGGGTTTAGTTGAGTTTTTGGTGAATCCACATCCCAGATTGATTCGTTTGCTTTTCTGCTCCCCTTGTGTGGTTTTCCTGCATTTCCCAGAATGCCCTTTTTTGGGGTGTGAACTTTTAGCTCTTATTTTACGTGCAGCTGGAGAGAGATTTCCCAGTTGAGAAGAAAAAAGTGAGCGACCCTCATTATTCAAACCACAACCTGTCTTGTAGCTGCAATGCATTCTGGGCCTAAGTGGGGGTAAAAACCGCTCGACTGTGTTCTCCTTCTCAGTTGGTTTTCTCCCTCGCTGTGTCGAACAAAATGGCGGCTTCAGGAAGACGCAGTGTGATTGTGAGGATCTGTCAGAAAAACTGTTCATTTTTTTATATTAATTAAAACATTTTCGGCGTCACAGAAAAAACCTGGATCTTTCAGTATGTCGCCTACAGGAGGAACAAACAAACAGCAAACCTCAAAATGGAGCCAGAAAGAGAAAATAAACTCTTAGTAGTCGACTCCAAGTGCTGAACTGGTTTGAGGGAAATTTCTCCTTAAAATGACTGAGCTGTGCTTGATGGGAAGATCAGAGCAGTCGTTGGATGGAGACTTCTGACGGAGACAGATGGTCTGAAGAGGAAGGTTTCTACAATTAGACCTTTAAAAAAAAGACACTCACTTCCTCTCTGCAGGGAATCACCATTACCTAATTTCAGCAGTGAAAAAGTTTTGAGGATTTTCTTTTTCAGGAAGGTGCTCAGTTCAGCCGGATATCAAATATAAGATGTGTTTGTGCTGCGACACCATTTAAAAACCATCTGATCTTACAGACTCAGATTAAACAACCACCGCACTCAAAGTTTCCTCCCGCCTGACCGATGTTAAAAGGACGAGCTTAATGTTAATTATTTCTTAATTATTTCGTCGGTATTTTCAGTTGTAGGGCAAAGTCGTGGTGGCTAACGTAAAAAAAACTAAAAATCTTCCAGCAGCTCGTTGTTTTCTGCACGTCAAACTGTCGTAGACCTTCTTCTGCTCCCAGTCCACGAGACACAAACAAACCAGAAATACAGTCTGTTTGAGGATGCAGGCTTTTCAAAATAAAATGCTGGGAATACTCCACTAATCAGAAATGCTCTTTTGAAAAGTACAACGCCCCCAAGCAGGAACTTTTTGGGGGGTGAAATAAAGTCCCTCATCTTCATTTCCTCACAACGTTCGTGGAGAAAGTTTCTGTGGATGAATTGAGGCTAAAACGTGTTTTGCATTTCTGCATTTCTACATTTTGCCGTTTTGACTCTTTCACATTGTAGAAAGTCATTTGACTCAGTCTCGATCTAAAAGATGTGCTGTAAAGATTTAAATCCAGTGCTGCTGGAACAGATTGATATAATTATTTTTTTACCTGCATCAATGCTTTTTGTCAGTGTTTTCCAAGAAGAGCAGCTTTCTCCTTGAAAATGGCTGATTCATCTCGAAGGTCAGCATCTGTTTGGTCGTGATTGTCCTCGAAAGAAACGACAGCATCGATTGTTTTTTCAAACAACTAAAAAATAACAGCATAAAAAAAATGGATGGTTGCTTGTAAATCTGTAAAACACCACAAAAGTTCCCAAACAGGAAGTTTGAAACCATGACGGGGTTTTATTCCTTTTGCTTAACCAAGTCTAACTAAACTTTAACTGTGGTGGTGGAAGATCAAGAAAAAAGTTATTTGAATATTTTTTTAACAGACAAACGGCATAATCTTATAAATATACTTGTTTTCTTTTTGCATTTTCATTGGCTGAAATGTAAAGTGCAGCTCTGTATACACATTTATTTAGTTATATCTGTAATCAGTAAATAATACGTGCATCTGTTTTATGAGCTGAGCTAATGAACTCTGACGGACTCGGACATTACAAACATTTAAATATCACTGAGTAAGCAGACAGTGAAAAAGTTTTTAACAGTTTTGTCACATCATTTCTAGAAAAACACATCATTTTTTAAATCTAAATTAGCAGAAGAATAAAGCTGCTTGTTCCAGGATGCCAACAAACTGGCAGGTTAGTAGAAGAAAACAAAATAATGAGAATCTGTGGAAGCAGAAACGTCTTTGCTTCAAACTTTTTTTTTCAACACTCCAAAAAAACAGCTTTGATTCGGTCGGCAGCCGCCTGAGTTTCGAGTTCGTTATTACTCCTTGACGTCAGGGTGAAACGGGAGTATTGAAAGGTGCGATCTGTGCGCTGTAAAGCGATAGAAAGCGCGCGTTGTTGTGTTTTCTCCTCGGTGAGCTGCAGTTTGAGGTCAGCCGGCCGGCCTGCACAAGCAGCGGAAATATCGACCAGAGGAGTTAATTGTTACGGTTATCTGATGTTCCTGAAGGGCACTTAAATTCCCCCGGAGATAACGGCAGTGATCAAAACGTACGTTCTCCCGTTAAAGGAGGAAAGAAGCAGGTTGACCAGGAAATGTCGGTCACACCACCCACAGCGCTCTTTAACACCGCGGACCAGACAACACACAGGTGCAGATCAGGGGTGGAGGTGGAGGCGGTGTTCATTATTCTCCGCGTGATAGTATTAATAACATCGATTTCATTTCTCTGCTCGCTGTCAATCACTCTCTCAGGAAATAATTGATCGCGCCTTTCTTCATTTCCTCCTGCAGGCGTCTGTAGGCAGATGGAGGCGACGGCGATGATCTGAATATTAATCACAGCAGAGGTGAAGAGCAGCAAAGGACGCCGACTCCTTCGCGTTATTTTTGTTTATTCGAGGCTTTTAGCTTCACTCGGCGGCGCTGTCACTTGGTGGTTTTTTTAAATATCTCACTTATTGGATGGATTTCCATAAAGTTTGGTTATGAGAAGACAAAAGATAAATGCAAAACGTTTACAGCTCTCAGCCATCGAAAAATAAATGTGAACCAGCTGCTGTCGATATTTTCATTATGCAGACACGATCTTAATATTCAGCACATTTGAATGCATCTGATCAGCTATCTAAATCTGAACCAGTGTTTTGTGAGCTCTGCCGTGTTTTATTTTTCCACCTCAGCCTGCTAATGTTGCAGCAAAATGGAAATGAAGAGTGTTCGGATCAGGACTTCTCTAATGAAGTGTGTGATGTCGAAGGTCTCCAGCGTCTCATCCAGTCGTTCACATTCAAATGATTTTAAACTGTTTGGATTTTTACATCCTCACAAGTTTGACAGAGAAACCACGAGTGAAAAATATTATCTGATCTATCACTTTTCACCCATGTGCTAATACTGCGTCGCCCAAAAAAAGACTTTAAACAGCTTCCGTCAGTAAAGTATTTTAATGTCATGTTCAGTTTTAAATGTTTTTTCTCAACTCTTCATGACAAAAAGCACAGCATGTCCATTATTAATAAAGTGCATTATTTACTGCATCATTTACCGCACACATGGTAAAGTCATGTGGATAAATCTTTCATTAGCATGTCAAATCGTATGTGTGCTGTTGGCAGAATTGGCCGCGCTCCGTCAGCCTACTGATGCTCGGCCCGAGGGCTTTTCTCTGGAAGCTGTGCACACTTAAAAATCCCTCTTCGCTGAGAACTGTGTTGGATCTGCAAGGTTGTGTCACGAGCGCCGTTGTGCGTCTGTTGTCTCGCTGTGGAGACGAGGAGCTTCGTCGCGGCCATCTGGAGGAGACGGCCGGCGTCACACCTCCAGCCAGCGGTGATTTATCTCAGACTCATTTTTATTCTCCTGCGAGGGACGGCGTGTCCTCTGACCCCTCGTCTCTCTGTTACCTCCACGGTCTTTATTGGAGCGTCTCCTCCCTCCTGCTCCATCTTTCAATATCGCCCTCTTAATATTTCTGTCCATCTCTCAGCATCCCGCCGGGCAGCAAAATCAACCAGTTCAACGCACGCGTGCTCGTCACAGAGCAGCTTCGCCTTTAGATGTCAACTCTTTCAAATAACAGCTTTGATTTAATGTAGTTTAATGTACTTACTCAAAGATAAAGATCATAAAGAGCTCAGCACTGAACCGAACAACAATCAAATGAAATAACTTTAAATGATTTTAATCAAGTTATAAATTGAGTATTTCACCACACTTCCCCTGATTTTCCATCTAGCGCCATCTCCAGGTCAAAAGATGCTAAACTAAGAAGGATTTAAACATTAAAGTTAAACATTATTCCTGCAAAAATGTTAGCACGTTAGCATGCCGATGTTAGCTGTTGAGCCTTGAATTGTTATAACTGATGAATATATTTGAACACACACTTTTAATAATAAGGTGTAAATTAATTTTATAGATTTCTTATTTTTCTAATTTAGTTTACAGAAAAAAAATACATAATGGGTCCATTTTTTAAAAATGAATCAACACACTGACTGATCCAGTCTTCAGTGAATTGTCTCATATAAAAGCTTTGCCGTCAGAAATGCTGTAATCACATAAACGTTGTCATGTAGGTGAGAAATGATCCGCTGCTGACTTAAATTCACTTCTTAGATTTCACACTGGCTGTTCTGTTTTTCGGCCAGCATGTTTTAAACATGTTGGATTTCATCACGCAGTTCGGTCGAGCTCGTCCAGTGTGAAGCCGTCTGCCACTCAGCGAGCCTGAAATCTGACAGCGAGCCTGACAGCAGCCGGCGGGGGTTCGACTCGAAAAGCAACCAAAGAAAAAAGCCGCTCTCAGGTCGATAGTTTACATCAGGAGAGAGTCACACACATTTTAAAACTTTCTTCAACTCTCAAACTTCTTTTTCATTTTAAATGTCCTTACATTTGGGGGACTGTCAGATTTTATTTTTGAAGCTGCACCGATCGGTTAAACTTTAAAATGAACGTATTTCTTAATTTCTTCTCAGTAATTTTTGAACTGCTACACTCTGAAGTTTTCATCAAGCAAACAGGAGGAAATAGTTCATTCATTGCGGACTATTTTGGTGCTCTAGTGAGTGTTTGTGTGTGTGAATGTGAGTCAAAATAAACTGTGTTCATGGTGATGAAGGAACAACAGTGATGGTCAAACAGCCTTCAGAGCCTTGACCTTCATACTTCAACCATTTATTGTCAGTCGGGCTCTTTAGCGTCCTAAAACGAACCATAAATCGATGATACACATTTGAATTTGCTTGAAACAAAACGTGAAACAGCACTTTGAGTTTCCAGTCTGCAGAAATCAACTCAGAGGTGACGTTTGTTTGTCACACACACAATCATGCGCGGCGCCACAAGCAGCGCAGCTGTTTCATCACCGGCTGATGAGTCCGATTTTAAAATGAATGAAAACAAAAGAAGCGTCTGAACGAAGCGAGGCAGGTGAGGTGGGAGCTTGTTTTCTTTTTATTCCTGTGTTGATGAGCCTGCAGAGGAGATGCTGCCAAACAGCTCAGTTTATGGCTTCATGTTCTCTCAGGATGTCGTTTCCCTCTCTGAACGCTCCACCAGCTCAGCGCCAAGATAAATGACCCTCTTCTGGACTTTGTATAGTTTAAATGAGCTTTTTCTAAAACCTCGCAGCGTAGCTTTAAACATTTATTGACAACAGCGACTCGGCCCGACTCGGCGTGCTGCAGGCTTTTTCTCTGCGAGTGGATGCGTCCGGTGATGAATTGGGGTCATTTTCACCTCAGGACGGCAGCTGCTACACCCCGGCTCGATGTCCGCCCTGCGTTTTCTCATCAGGTTTTCAGCATTAAGGCGAGACTGATGGATCTATTTTCTCTTTGCATCGCCTGTCTGGGAAGCGTAAAGACTATCTGTCGGGAGTGAGAGCTGTCTCCTGCTACAGTACAATGAGAGAGGGTGGGGGTGACTGTTCGGCCTCTAAAACTACACCTTGGAGCAGATGAGCTCGAGTCATTATGTCATCGATCCCCGGAGCATTTAGCCAGCAGGCCTGCAGCTCAGACTCCTCCATTGATCAAACAGGCCTGCGGTTTTGTGAGGCGGCTAATCGAACGGCGTCTGGAAGGACGGACAGACGTTCAGGTTGTTTCTCTTCACGAACATGTGAAGAAACACAGCGAAGGGTTTTGAGGTGAGGTGGATTGAGTTTGTCAGCAGGTCAAGCTGAGTGCAGATTTCAGCTCTCACAGTTTAAACTTTGTTCGAGAAAGTAGTGCACGTCATACTTTATTTAATCTGCTGTGGGTAAAATCACGGTGGATTAATGTTCACACACTCTCAAATCAGACATTGTATTGTAAATAGGAGGTAATGTCTGACCCAGATATTTAGAGAGGTAACGATCTTTCAGATAGTTCAATCTGAAAACATGAAGCTCAGAGATAAAAACACCCTCACTGATTCATAAAGTTCACTGTAAATAAAAATCATTCATTTACCACCAACATTTAAAAGTGTCACCACATCAACCTTTAACTCTGGATGTCAATATCATGTAAACCATTAGCAGATTAGTATCTAACTTCATGCAGTGTTAATGTGTTTTTATAACTGCAAAGTGAACATACATCCTTTTTTAACCTTTTACCACCTGCGTCTGTGTGCATGAACATCGTACACGTTTGTCTGCAGTCACTGAGTTTTGGCCTCTTGTGGGCAGTGAAACAAATTGTGGACACATCACTGACATATCATCAACTTTCAGGTTTATTTGAAAAACTTTTTTAACAAATGTCCAGCTGATATGAAAGACCTTATATTCACTTTTTTAAGCTCAGTTTTTGGTCTCCACCAACTAAAAATCTGCTTTTCTTCACTACGTTCACCCAATAATATTTAACTTGGGTTTTAAAGGTCTCATCTTCCTCTGGTGCCTCCTCATCGGAGGTTTTCATTCATTTTTCATCCATCCTGAACTTTTCTGCTGCCTGAAGAACGTCACAGTTTCACCTGCAGCTCATTTCGGTCTTAAACCGTCCTCTGTAAACCTTTCTGGGTTGTGGAGATGCAGTCAGACAGCTTCCTCTTCCTGTTTCCTGCACAGTTTCTATCAATAAAGGATGGATTCTGCCTGCAGTCTGATTCAAATATCAGATGCTTTGTGTCTCTCATATAAGCTTCCTCGAGCTGAGGCGGCGATCTGTCTGAGCGGCAGACTTACTGCTGCTGCACAAACACAGCGAGGACTGTTGCTTCGACTTGTGTCTATATTTAGCCGTGCTCTTACCTAATAGATTGGGGATTTCAGAGGATATAAATGGATAATTGGGTTGTTTGATCTCTCAGAGTGTGACAGTTAAGTCATCTTCAGGATTGTTATCTCAGAGCTTAAGCCCCCCCGTCACTGATTGATTGATCTCAGGAGTCATTTTATCGTTTTTTACCCGCTCATGAGACTGTTTTGTTTTTTTGTTTTTACAGATTTACAGCAGTGCAGTGAACTTTTGTGGGGAAATATCTCATGACGGTGTGAATTAAACAGCAAACTACGCGCTCAAAGATCAGACACAGGAACAAGAGAGATGAATTTTTAACACTCAAAGCACTCAAGCGATCTGGCCTTAATTTAATATTTCTTTTGGGTCTTTTAATAAAAATGTCATTGAAATAAATGATTTTGTGAATGACACACAGGTCAGATCTGCGGCTCTGTGCTGATGTAGTCTCTGATTCTCGTATTAATAGAGCAAATCATCTTTACACCTTTTGTATTTTGACTTTTTATAAATAAATTGACAAACTATCTCAGTTCGAAGCTCACTTACTGACTGGGACTTATAGCACACTGTCATCCTGCTAAAAAGTTCAATTTTTCCTAAAATGTTTAGTCGTGGAAAAATGATTTCTATAACTTTCAAAAGCCGACAGTCGAAACTCACTTTCCTTCACTGGTCAGCTGTGATGTTCTTTTCATTTAAACAATCAAGTTCAACGGTAAGAAAGCCTCCAAGGAGCAAACATGAGACGTTATCGACATATTCAGAGTAAATGATTCGCTCCCTCCTCGACTTACACTCTGCTGTGGTCGTATGAAGTAGTTGAAGGTGCTTTAGGAGGAGATCTCCTAAACGATTACAGTGAGAAAAGCCTATTTCAGTGTCCACACAAACACCGGACTACTGTTTTCAGACAGATTTGCAAAATGTGCAGCCTTTCCTTCAACGCAGTGTCGCAGATTTTCAGGATTACCAGGAGGGGAGTGACGTGCTGTGAACGAGGAGTTTTGGCCACCTTGAGCCTCGGGGATGTTTTAAAATCAGGGTTTATCAAATATTTGCAGTATATGTGTACTTCAGTGGACCCTCAGTGAGTGTTTATCTCAGCTGTAGACAGAGAGGATAAAATAACTGTGAGAAAATCCTGTTTAATGGTATTATAAGCTGCCGTGCGGTGTTTTCGAATCAGATAAGCCTTAAAACTCGTGGATGTTTTACTCCACCTGGACTGTCTGGATTGTGTTTTATCTTCTTGCTGGCACCAGGAGCAGCCACCTTTTGTGCAGCATGGTGGAGATCTTTTTCAGATGCAGCCATTTCCACCTGCCAGTTATTCATTTATAAGCACAGTCTTCAGTCGTTGGGCAGCGGGAGCTTCTCGGTATAAATCCTCCACCGAGCCTCTGAAGAATAATCTCGACTGAAGCACTCTCCTCCGAGCCTGAATGTCATCAGGCTGAGTGCCATCGGCGTGAAGGCCACAGTGGAGATGGACCAGCGCTGAGAAAAGTGCCGTCAGTCCGCCTGCTGTAAAATTGTCTGATTCAGATCGGTGCTTTTAAGAAGCTTTCATGTTCAGCAGCGTGTTTACACACTCCTGCATCAGTGAAACATCCACAGCTGAATGCACTCTTAAAGGCTCTACTTGAGACCAAAATACACCCATAAAAGAAGCTGTTATTCTCAAAGGAAGAGATCTCCAGACCACTCCTTCAAGCTTTGAGGTTATTTTACGTTAACATTACTTTTGATGATGTTGAGGCTTTTAAGTGGAGTTATTTGTCCCAATAATGGCTCCGATTGTTCGCAGTCGCCTGCTGTGCACGGTGATGACATTTGGCCGAGCCGTAATGAGCAGAGCTAACGGAGCAGCGCCGTTCAGGAGGACGGCGCCGCTCACAACAGGCCGGTCTTAATTTCCCTCTAATCTTCCTCCCTCACCTTGGCTCCCAGCTCTAATCACTGCACTAGGAGGAAGCCAGCGTTTAAATGAAGCAGCTTACTGGGTGATTAGGAAAAGGTAAATTATTCATTACAGAATGTGTGATCATAGAGCAGACTTTGGTGGAGGATGAGGGAATTCGCGGGCCGCTCTCCCGGAGCGAGACCACGCCCTTCCCCCTCCACTGATGGCGGCCACGAGGAGCCGGAGAGATGAAAGCAGCCACAGAGAGGTGAGCGAGCAGATCCACAGGTAACGAAGCACAGGCCTGAAAGAAGCTCGTTAGCTGCAGTTGTGAGCGATTCCTCCTCACGTCAGGAGTTTCTCTGTTAATGATGCAAAGCCAGACTCTCATGTTGGGTTTTCACGGTGGTATTTGGGTTCTGAAAACCTGATTGATCCCAGCAGCTCGCTGTGGGGAGTCTTTAGCTGACTTTCTTACAGACGTGGTCAGTGCCCTGCGGGTGGTCACTTCGTATGCAGGCGGGTCAGACAGGCAGATTTCTTTGTGGAGAATATTTTTCTGGCCTGAGGCTGTTTTTTCCCTGAGAAGTCAGTGAAGTGCAAAAGCTGCTGTCAGGCTCAGGTGTGCTCCAGAAAAGTGTCTGATTCAGCTAAAACTTCGCTCTGGTGTTTGGACCCCCACGAGTCCGAACCAGGCTGGATAATGTGACTGTCACAGTACAGACGTGACTTTCTCTTATTAAAGTGAAGTGTTTGACTCAAAGTCCTGTGAGTCTTCAGTCATGGAGCTCACTTCCATAAATGTCCCATTAATAATGAACAAACATGGTGTGGTTGTAAATACAAAACATCATCAACAAACTAAAACATTTAGTTTCAAATCAAATGCACAATACATCTCTAATAATACATCAAATATCTGCAAAAAATATAGCATATAAAGACAAGAAAAAAAAAACGTGTTACTCATAGCGCCACCTGCTGTTATGGAGCACAAATCGCTCATTTTGACATTTGTGAGAAAATCTGGACAATCATAGTGGAAAGATTTTGCCAAAAGTCGTGATATTTCTTGCTGTATTTGTTTCTAAAGCACGATGCAGTAAAAACATGTTGTGTACTGTGAGTTTGCCACATTTCTAAAACATTTTAGTTTGTTTTTCTTGGCAGTAAATTAGCTTCATGCTTAACCTTTTCGTGGCTTGTCCAAGTGGATTTCTGTGTGCAGCTTTGTAGTTTCCCACAGTAGAAGTCAGCGAGCGGGAACACGTCGTTCGCACACACTCGTGTTTGTTTTATACCTGTTTGGTTTTTTCGTTGCTCTTTGAGGCCGCGTCCTGACAGGAGGAAGCAGCTTGTTTGATGTGCAGGGCTGCACACACACACACGCTTTGTTGAGATTCGGGAGGTGTGCACATCAACCCCTCTGCTTCTGAGGCCTGCAGATTTCAGAGGGACGTCTCGTAAAGAAAGATCACCGCTTTAACCCTTTTCTACTCTCATCACGTTCTACTCTCATTTGTTTTTATTTTATTTGCATTTTGCTGCATCTTCTGCTTAGACAATCAGTGCAAAATAAAATCACATTAATCCCACTGGAAGTATTTCAATTTATCACAATAAGAAAATCTTTATCTGTCATTACCTGTCAGCTTAAACGTCGATGAACTTTAATCCCGTCCCCAGGAAGCATCTCAACGTGTTTCCCACACAGTAAGGCGCAAAGTACAGGACACAGTACATGTCAGAATAAACTCAAATTTATTTCATGCACTCGCAGTTAATATGCATGTCTCTCAGAGTTCCCATCACAGTAGCTGAAGGTAAACTTTATTGCTTTCTGCAGAGCTTTTCAGCTTCGTCAGTATTACATAATGTCATAGCTGAGCAGAGGAGGAGTGTGAGAGGAGACAGAAATGACCCTTCATTTAATTATTTGGAAAAGCAAGGTCGGGAGTGCCTTTGAGCAAAGTAAAGCGGTGAAGGTTTGGCTGTACCTGGCAGCCGCTGCCGTGACTGTGTGTCTGTACGAATGTGAAGCAAAATCTCCTGAGTCAGTGTTTCCTGGAAAAGATTAAAAAAAAAAGTAACAGCCACCTCAGAGCCGAGGAGAACAAAAAAATAAGTCGCAGGAAGTCATTAATCAGCCTGAATGGTTCCTGCTTCTCTACTGGAAATAACCTTGTCTTGTAAGTGACTGCTATCTGCTTCAGTTTATCAGCACAGGTTAAGTGCACGCTCGCCATCTGCGGCTCTCCATCATGAAACAATAATAAAAGCTCAAAAAGCTCCGTGCTCCAAGATCACCCAAAGTCAGCGGTGTTGTTTTAGCCTAATGGGCCGGGGAGCGCGAGAATAATCACTTAAAGCCCAGGAGGTTCTGCATGAGGAAAGCTAGATAAATGTGAGGCTGTTTCTAGTTTTACTTACCCCAAGCATCAAGCCGCGGGCCTGGCCTAAATACCAAATGTTTGTAATGGGGTAATAATTCATGAGAAAAATAGTTTTGCTCTCTCGCCGAGTTTGTTTTACCCGCTAACACGTAGCAGAGAAATGGGACATTTTAAAAGTGGAAGCGGTGTAATGAGAGGTATTAGTACACTTCAGCCGGGATCGTTAGACTGTTTTCATGGATTATTAGCAGAAAATGAAACGGAGGAAGAGTGGCGGGTAAACACTGGTAATGTAATCATATATAAAGACCACAGATATGATTCTGCTGGGACTAAACGTGCAGTCAGAGCTCATTAAGCTCGGCGGCTGGCTTGTTTTTTGTGGGTTTTATTGTATTTCCAACATGTCGAGAGTAGATGAAGGGTCTCTTGCAGCACTTGTGCTTGTTCTTCAATCTTTTGATGAGCCTCTGATCTTCCTCTCTCACAACATCGACTGAAATCACAAAGCAGCCTGTCGCCGCCTCGCCAACGCCACCTTTGTTTTATTTGTCAAACGCACCGCAGCATCTCCGAAACTCTGCGACAGCCAGAGAGTTTTGAATTTCCTGCATCGAGAAGTGAAAAGCTGCTTTAAGTCCTCTCACATTGCTGGTAGAGGAGAAGTAAAGCTGATCCAATACCTCAGGGCCTGAGCCTGCTGCTACAAAGAGCCTATTGAGTCAGCTCATTAATTCACAACCTCAAAGCAACGGGTGATAGTAGAAAATATTCGAGCATGTGTGAATCCTTCCCCGCAGTACATCTTGGTGGGTAGTTTTAACACTCTGCATGGAAATTGTCACTTTGAATTAGGATGTTCTAATTGCACATATTTACTCAGGAAACCTCTGCCCTGCCAGACACTGTAGTAAAAGGAGAGGCCGACTTCATGTGGAGTTGTCTGTCGAGTTTAAAAATGGCTGGATAAACACGAGTCTGTCCACAGAAATCATCATTCAGCTGCAAAGTATCGCAAGCTGTTTGTAGAGGAATATTAATGAGCAGGTTTATTTTTCCAAGGAAAATATTTCAGGGATGAATCGTATTGGTTGAAGAAGAAGAGGAGAAGTGTAAAAATACTTTTTTAAAAGTCATAAGTGGAGAAGTCAAAGTTAAATGAAATTGAATATGAGAGTAAAGAGGAACTTATAAATAAAGTAATAAGGAAAAAGCAAGAAGAAAGATTATAT
>JAVQJZ010065232.1:0-17266 GCA_036025355.1 Leiopotherapon unicolor | reverse complement strand
TGAGGTTATGCTAATGTCTACTTAAGCCTAGGCCAGAGTATTAAATGTTCAATAAAGATGTTTTGTTGTGAGGAACAGACACCTTCTGGTGATGTTCGGTCTGCTATTCACAATTTATAATTCTGTATGATTATGTCGCAAATGCAGTTTCCACTCTCTGTGATGTTATAATGTGTTGTGACATTACAAAAAACTCAAGCTGCCTGTAAAAAGCTGCTGACAAGAGAAAATACAGCTGATTTTACTGCTATTTTACCCACAATGCAAATACAGTGGCAATCTGTGGGGTAAGGTCTCGTCATGAGATGATGGTAATTTTCCTCCAGCTCAATTAATTCAAAAACCGCAGCGTTTCTTCCTATTGCCTCCGGGTTGGTCTCTTTCTGAGTTATAGTCATAAACCACAAATATGTGGAAATGTTACATACAGACAGTTTTCTTTCTTTTTCTTTTTCTTTCTGAGCGCTGCACCGGTGGCAGTAATCTGTTGACTGGACGGTCATCCTGCTGTGAGACAGATAGAGAAATAGACTGAAGTTACAGCGGCCGGGCACCCGGTGATACTGAGGTAAGATATAAACCTCCCCCTACCTCAAATCTCTCTACGCGGAAGGCTTCACACACCCCCACCCACCGTATGTATTAGTGTGTACGTGTGTGTGTTTTGTGTATTCCCCCCAGGTCTGTGTGTGTGATAAGCCGTAGCCCGGAGGCTCTCTCCTCGGCTCTTATCTCTCTGACAGACGTTACCCCTGCGTGGCCACGACCCCAACAGTCTCACCAAGGGGGCAACGGCAGAGCTCTTTCACTGATTTCTGGAAGTTTTTATCAGATTTTCTCAGCTTTGTTTCCAATATGTTGGTGAATTTTTTTTTTATGCACAGACAGAGCCCCCTACCCGCCTCCCGTTCTCTTCTCATTTTAGGGGGATAAACTTCATTGGGAAATCTCTTTGCTGTGGAAATGAAACTCATCTGGATGCAATCATTCTCAGCGTTTCTGCCAAGACTTAGATTCACCCGAGCTGTCAGAATAACTGATAGGAGATCAGTAATTATGTCGACCTAAAAAAACCACAATAAAATTAAAAAGGATTTCCACACCGCAGAACTGATATTTGTTATTATTAAAAATATTTAACATTCAACACCTCAATTCAATCTGTTTGACAAAAAAAGGAGAGCAATTTATCTTCTTCTTTTTTCCTATTAAAATCTCATCTCACCTTATAATGTATGATTAGAAAGAGGTAAGAGTCAAGCTTGAATAATAATGTCAAACTTTTTCACTATTTTTTTCCTCTCCTATCAAAAATATCTAAAATGCTGCAACTTTGCGTGGCATTGCGTCAAAAGGTGCGAACGTTCGTTTTGCTCGCCCATAAAAACGGCGCCCTCTTTCCCTCTCGCTCTCTCTCTCTTCGGCTTCATTTCCACTGGATGTAATCGACTTATTTTCAAGAATTCGCCACAGCTCCAGATTTCTCATGAGAACATTTCTGGCACAACTCTTGGTGAATTCTCTTATCATTTTAAGGCACATCTTTTAATGGAGCAAGACTTCTTTTTTTTTTTTTTAAATAACCACACAGACACAGCACAGTTTGTTTTAGCAGCTTTGCAGGAGCCAGCAGCCACTGAATGCCAAACAGCTTTGATAAATCACAGCAGTACGTGAGCGAGCAGACAGCCGGAGAGTCGAACACAGGTAGTAATAATACTAATAAGATATCTACAAAGAAACAACAAGGCTGCCATATTTTGTCAAATCATTTGAACAAATAAATATTACACCGCTAATTGAGCCTGTCAGGAAATCCCTCTACAGGCAAAATAAAGTAAACAAAATGCTTTATTGTCAACATACTTATTTCTCAATTACAGAGCACCGCCACAGTTTGCACCAGGATTTCACATTTTTTGTTATTAAAGCCTTATTTAGGTTAGACATCTGCTGTGTTGCATTTTTAGCAGGGTGAAGGCATCAAGAGTGAACGCCCATCAAACTGAGCCAATGGTAAACCTGAGTCTAACTCATCGTACTCACCTCACACATCTATGACATGGTCAGAGTTTTTTCTCCCTGCTTTGCTTAATGAGTTGCTAAAGTTTTGTGGTCTTGAGTCCAGGCGAGCGGAAACAAAATAAGACCCATCAAAAGGTGAAGATTAGATGGGATCTGACTGGCAGACTAAACAGGCGGCCATTTCCTGTCTGTTACTGTAGCAACACAGAAACCCTAAAGGGCTGCAGAGGTCGTCAGCTGCATGTTTATGTCTGTGTGAGTGAGAGAAAATAGAAAAAAAAATGAAACAAGGACATTTCTATCAAGCATGTAAGGCGGGTTCTTTGAATTACTGTACGCAACAACGCGTGACAGAGTGTCCCCACACCTGAAAACAACGGACGAGAGGGAGCCGATGATAAAGTGAGGCAGAGGAAACGCCGCGACTTTGCCTCGTGCTGTTTTTCAACACAACACTACCGTTAACAGCTTTTCTTTTTTTTTACATCACGACACCTCAGAGTGCATTTCTGTGCTTGAGACGCTCCCTGAAGAGCAGAGAAAGGAAGGATGCATTTAAGACTCAAAGCTGGTTTTCTGTCACATGCCTCATGGTTAAAAACTGAGCCAGTTTGGTTCAATACAGCAACGAGGTGTGTTAGAGTAAGACAAGGCCGAGGTGCACAGCGTCGAGACAGCCTGTTAGTGAAGAGCATAGAAATCCTCTAATTTCTCAAATCACTTAATTCAAATTGTCAGAATTTTTCACATATATTTGTAATATACTGTTCTAACAGTTGCACCATCACTCAACCTGGTCTGTGTGTGTCTGCATACTGTCTGTGTGTTTCATTAAGCCTGTACAGAGGTTAGCATTGGGATTATGTCCGACGGAGTCAGAGCCAGCGTTTTTCCCCCCATGGCGAGATCATCTGATTATTTTATGCACAGAGCTGCATGGTCCAATTTGTCCACGTGTGTGTGTATGTGTGTGTATGTGTGTGTGTTTGTGTGTGTCTATGCCTGCAAACTGAGTACGTGTCTTTCCAGTGGACAGCTATCTCGTTTGCCGCAGGCAATCCAGGAAATGCTTCTCCACTGGTCCCCTCAGATGTGACTGTGTGTGTATTTGTGTGCGTGTGTGTGTGTGTGTGTGTGTGTGTGTGTGTGTGTGGTTGAACGGCAACAACAGCCCGCAGCCCAGTGCCAGCTGGACTCCCCATGAAAGGGCTGGATGTATGGGGGGAAGGATGGAGTGATGGGCAGAGGGGTAGAGGACAGAGGGGGTCACAGCCTCCTGCCAGTTAGCTCTTTTAAACTGGACCAGAAGTCGGGGGAGTTTTTTAGAGGACTTTCCTGCCACTCTCCTGCTGTTACCTCTGTTTGTACCTCTCCATCACTTTCTGCTTTTTTTTTCTTTCACCCTCACATCCCCAACATTCTCCTTTATCTCAGTTTTCAGCCCTTCTGCAATCTCCTCGTCTTTTTTTCTCCACTCCAATCGTTTTTTTCTGCCAACATCCTCCCTCTCTCTGTGCACGGTGCGCTGGGCAGATCCAGCTGGCACCGTGGCGACCAAGCAAGCCATGCATAGCTGGCATCATGTGCATGCAAACGGATGGAAGTTCAGGGTGGTGCTGTGGGTGCGTGTGCGTGTGTGTGTGTGTGTGTATCTGTATAATGGTTAAGGGAGGTTGCCGTACACATTTTAGTCTCGTCAGCAAAACACTTAAGAACAAAATCTCTGGCCGTCTTACGGCAGCATTCATTCCTGAGAGCTCAGGATACTCGACAGTGTGCGTGTGTGTTTATTAGGTTTTCCAAAGTGCCTCCAAGTGCTATCTGAGCTTTTCCTCCAACTCTTCTTCATCCCCTTTTCCTCTTCCTCTGACCTCTCCCCAGATTCTTTTTTCTCCCAGCATGGCTCCCTCCTCTAAGTCACACCCCCGGTGGAAGCTGAGGGGGAAATCACGACATGTGACGGCTGCTTGACAGCAGCAGAAAAGCCAGACAGCACGGTGCTTTCATCTACCATTTACCAGAACAGAGAGGAGCCGCTAACAGTTCTCAGCAGGGAAATTAGCGGGGTGTGTTGGGCCCGTGTACACAAAGTGCCGGGGTATTAACTGTTACATTATTGAGAGCCGGGGCCTTCCACGCCTGACAGTGTAGATCTCACGCTGAGAGACTGGAACTGGCTTCTATCACTACAGTTAGTGGCAAGTGGTTTACCCGTATTGGTTTTTCTTCAGGAAGCGCAGATGTCTGCTGCACTGAAGTGTGATCGCTCTGATTCAAAGACATGCTATCTTTTGGTTTCACTAAAAAGGCTTGCGTTATCTAAGACCCCGGGCTTTTTATGTGACAGTGAAACTTTTAGAAAACAACTTTCTAAGATGATGATGATGACGTTCATGCAAGCTGCTCTCCAAAAAAAAAACCAGACATAATGAACCACAGTCGCAACAAACTGATAACTGCACGCTGACCTTTGACACCGTCGGCCTGCTCGGTAGAGAGGTCATTCGGGGCCAACCTGTAATGGTCTCCTTCCTCAACCAAACATGTCTGTTGCGCTGAGCTAATTGGCTCAATACATGCATAGTATGGCAGGTGACTACACAGAAAGCAAAATTTTAAAATGTCTCGCCGCGTTCAGCTCTAAATACTCTCAGTACAGAGTTTTGGATTGTCGAACCACCGCAAAGCTTTTATTGTGAACCAACGTCAGGAAATCTAATCCACCAATTACAGTCTTGTCTTGTTAGGACTGATATTAAATAAAAAAGGACCCAAGAAAAAGTGTTCTGGTCTCAGCAGATGATTCTGAAATACCGCAAGGTGAAATGTCCTTGTTAGATCAAAAGAAGAAAAGAAGCAACGTACACTTGCTGCTATTTGTATAAATCAGCTTTCATTACTTCTACTGTGCCAAGCTGCCTAACGGAAAACAGTGTGAGCTGTGAGGATGCTCATCAGAACATCTCATCGCTTACCCACGACACCCATGCTGAGGGTGCCCCAGCCATATGGAAAAAGCCACATGAGGCAAACAAATACATTATTTCAACGGCATGAGCACACAGTGTCAAGTTGGCTGAGCAAATTTTTTCTGACAGTGTTTCATTTAGTCGCTCATGTGCTGGATTCACTTGGTTCGTCTGAAATTATAAAAACATTTGTTTGCATAGCAGACAAAGGGAAATTCTTAGACAGACGGGCGGCCTCATATTTAGGTCAGAGTGTGTGTGATTAATTCATTCAGTCACTGCTGGTGTGAGCTTTCATCAGCAAGTCACGTGTTGCTGAATGAGTTGTTTAGCTGTGTATTTAATCATTTTTAGAAAGGTGAGTCAAATGGTGCAGTCGCGTTTTTGATTCACTACCAGTGGCAGACCGGCCATCTGGAGTGTTGGAAAATTTCATCGTGTGCCCCCCCCCCACTCCACTGCCAACCCCCCCAACTCAGATTTGGGCCACTGCAAAAGAAAAAGATCCAAATGAGTCACCCGGCTGTGGCTCTGATGAGGCGGCTCAGGGGAGCGGAGCTGGGGGCCGGTGTCCCACTTCATTTTGAGGCAGACTCACCTGCTGTCGACACATGTGAGAGTTTATTTAATGCACTTCTGCAATGCTCGTAGGTATTAACATGATCGCGACAGGACTGCTTTGGCCATTCATCACTGCATATGACTACAGTGCAGCAAGGTTTATTTTCAAAGTAACAGGCACATAAGCATGGAAATGAATACAATCCTATCACAGTATTCATAATCTATGTTTGTAGTATTTGTCCCAGAAGGGCTCAAATCTGACTTTTGACATGAGAGCGGGCTTAATGTTGATACCGTTGGTACTGTAACATAAATCCACAACTTAAATTTTACTCAAAGGAATGATGATAATAATTTGCCCTCTAACATTTTTTAAACAGGTTTATTCTGTTTTAACAAACTGGTCTTATTCAAAAGTCTGGGAGGTCATTTTTCTTTGTCCAACAGCTTAAAAGAACAGAGTTTGACACCAGCTTTATTCCAACGAGGGAAATCAATGATAAAGTATCTGTCCAGCAAAAGGATGTGATGTTTGTGGAAGGCTGAAACAATGCCATTTTCATTTTTACAAAAATGTATGCAACCACACAAAGTAAGGACTTACACCATGACAAATGTGGCGGGGTGGTTGGAGAGACATTTACAAAAAAACAGGTCACGACTTCGATTCCCCCATGACAGCGGAAGCCGAGCGTTTTAGTAAAGCTGTGTCAAAACGTCCTTGAGCGACTCGCCACTTTCCCCCATGTGCTCTCGGGAAGCCGAGTCGGAGGAGTGTGTCGTCTAAAGCGCCAAACAAAACGGGGGATTGCCATCTTTGTTGTTGTCATTCACTCTGGAACAGCGCTCTGTCGGCCCACAGCGAGCCCTGGCACTCACCTTCCATAAGTAAACGTGTTCGACTGAGAGATTAAGTCCCTGCGTCACTTAAAAACCCATCTACTTATTTGTCTGTGGCGGCATACAAGCAAACCGTGAAACACCGAGGACACGTTCAACACGGGACGATGAATCACAAAGAGAAGGGCTTGATCTCAGGTACTTGGAGAGTATGTGCAGGTCCTCAAAGTGAGTGTGTGTGTACTTAGTGAGTAATGTGCAGACTCTGAGAGATTTTACATGTGTCTGTCAAGGATTTCAGCATGTTAAGCTTACGTGTGAGTGTGAGTGTGTGCTAGAAGGGAAAAGAGTACCATCCCTGATACTTTGAGTCAGTCACAATGCTGCGCTTCCAGCAAGAACAGTAGCAGCTTAGCCACTTCTGAACCTCCCACACATCCCTCCCAACATAACGCCTGGCTACAAAGCATCTTTGTTCTCAGAAGAGACAATTCAAATCTCCAGCTCCGATTTCCCACGGATTTTCTAAATGTAGCTTTCTCTCTGTGTTTTGGCAAAAGAGCAGAAGTTTTTTTTGTGTGTGTGTGTGTTGTTTCGCTTTGTTTTGTGGTAAGCTCAACATGGTGATTATTCAAACTAATTCCTCAAAAAAACAAAAAAAGGAATCGTAAAAGGAGGAAGGAAAGCATTTTGACCAGTCAAGCGGGCGGTGTGGAGAGCAGCGCTGCGGGAACACACACGCAGCGATCAAAAAGACACTCTAACAGGTTTCGAGGCCTGCCTGCTGAAGTGCAGCGAAGCATTTCAGCATGCAGGCGTGTTCCTGGCTTTGTGTGTGCGTGCTTGTTGGTGTAAGTGTAAGTGTGTGTGTTGTATCAGTGTGTGATAGCGTCAGAAGGCAGAGGAAAAAAAAAAGAAAAAAAACCCAGACCGAACACCGTGGCAACAGCAGCCAAATCACCGGACACCGGAGCAGAAAGATCAAGGGTGCATGCAGACACATCCGCAACTTTTCCAGACAGAGGCGAAAGAGGAAAGAAAACTGAAAAGAAGGAAGATGGAGCACGCAGAGCACCCATGCTTAGGAGGTGTTAGTTCGAGTTAAAAACAGCGGATGCAAAGGAGGGAAAAAGGGTGAAAAGAAAAAACAAGAGAGGAAAGGAAAACAAACCTGGGCAAACTGGCTCACACCAACTTAGACCCCTTGGGAGAATTTAGAAACCCTCCAAGAATCCCAACACCGTCACCCACTGCAGGGCCAAAACGCTGCAACGGGGGGCCGCCTCTCAGACTCATAAACCACAATTCACATTTCATTTACGTCCAGCCGAGCCTCAGTTTCCTGGTCGCAGCACGGCCGTATAGACTCCAGTTTCAGGAGAGTGGTTTCGATCTGAAGTTACAAACATTTGGAGTTAGCCCTTGTCCTGCAATTTGGCCCTGCTGTGGGGAAAGGGTCAATCAAAAGCCTCTGCCGCGCCTTGCTGAAAGGCGGCCACCAAGGAGGAGAACATGAAAAGAAATGTGAAGATTGAGACCAGCATCCCTGCAGATCTCAGATCAGCCCTGATCCCAGCGTGTGTGTGTGTGTGAGTGTGTGTGTGAGAGAGAGTTTTATATTTAGGTGCATGCACGTATGCAAGTGTATCGGCATGTTGGAGGAGGGATGTGGAGTGTACGCGTGCATGCGAGTGTCTGTTTGAGTGTGTGTGTGTGTGTGTCCGTGTGTGTCAAAGCACACGTAACAGACTGCACACGTGAATGAACATCTGCGCATGGGATCATGTGTGGAGTGGCATCATCTAACTGTGACTCACAGAGTGAGAGAGAGAGAGTGTGTGTGTGTGTGTGTGTGCGTGTGTGTGTGTAGGAAGGTATCGCATGCTGTTTGAGAAAACTGTCCTGCTGCGTTCGATGGGATGTTGTGCTGTATCACCTGTGTGTGTTCATCATTTTTGCAGGTAAACATACATGTGCTGTGTGCATCTGTACACACCTTTGCAGGTGTACAGCGAGTGTGTGTGTGTGTGTTGTCTTTGGTGCGATGGACTCACCGATGACGATGGTCGTGATCTGGTTCCTGCTGGCCCCGTGCTTGTTCTTGACCTCGCAGATGAAAGTGGTGTTGACTGCGTCGTCCACCTTCCTCACCGTCAGCCTGTTGCCCTCCACCACCACCGTGTCAGGCAAAGCACCGGACGCCCTGCAGGGAAGGGAACAGGAAGGAAAGAAGGAAAGAAGGGTGGAGCGGTGGGCGGTGGTAAAGAGGAGGTGAAAAGGGAAAAGTGGGAAAGAACATGGTAAGCAAGTAACGATGAAGGGAGTGAAATGAGGGATAACAAAAGTATTTAAAAAAAAGTACAGAGGGAGGGAGAAAAAGGGAAAAGCAGTGAGGAGACCGTATATTTGGAGATATTGGATAAAGTAAGATGGAGCCAAAAGACAAATCGATGAGAGAGGGAGAGAGGAAAATGAGAGAAGAAGAAAGAGAAAGAGATGAGAAAAGATTTATATAGACATAGATGAAAACGAAGGAAAAAAAGAGGCAGTATCCGACTGTGATATTCAAAGAGAGCATTAATGTGAGCAAAATCACAGACATGTGAACAGCCGTTCTGTCTCCCTGCTCAATATTCATCAAGAAAACCACACACACACACGCACACACACACAAACACAGCGCAGCATGCCATCTGTCCATCAGGATGGGATGTTGAGAGCGCTTGTGTTTATCGAAAAAATTACTGAGAAATTATCATTAAAAATAGAAGGATTGTTATGCACGTTTCTGTCGCGATTATAGCAACAATTAGAAAGGATGTGTGTCTCAGAGGGAGGCGGATGAACCGCACAGATGGACGGAGTGCGACTCTTACGCGGTCCAGGTGACGGTGGTGGGCTCAGGGTTGGCGTTGGCCTGGCAAACGAGCACGGCGTCCGAGCGGCCGACGTACCAGTTGTTGTCGTAGCCCTCTATGGACACGGAGGGGGGGTCTGAAAGAGAAAAAGAGAGAGAGAATTAAGGAAACAGTTTTTTCATTTCCTGTCAATGAAACCAGTGAGATTGAGAATTTAGATTCAGAAAGATGTTTGACATCATCTTATGTTTTTTCACAGTGGAAAAGAATGAAGTTAGCAAATGAAACCCTGACATTTCTCATGAGACCAGTCATCACCTCGCATTTCAAGACACTTCATGGTCATAGAGTTTTTATGAGGGCCTTTTAACCTTGGTCAGGATCCAAGGATGCCCGTGATAATCCTCATCCATGAAAACTCAAAATAGCTCTTCCCACCAGCTATCAGCAGACATTCAGACACTCTCAATATTATTTTCATCTTCATGTTTGTGGTTCATAAGATCTGTAAACTGTTGAGGATGAGCACAACTCCATAGACAGAAGATCGCTTTGGGGTCACAGGCGTTCGAGGGACGGGAACAGGATGACATCACGCCATTTCTGTGAACCTCTGCCATGTTTTCAGGTGTTTTATGGATCTGTGTCAAAATGTCAAAACCTCAATACGAGACAAAGAGGAAATGCCCCGTGTGTACACGATGTGTGTAAGCTCCGCCGCATCCTGAGTCAACGTGTCAGAAAATGTGGAAGAGAGAAAAATCTTGCTACCTTAAAGAGCTTTTCCCCTCAAAATCAAGGCGCTCTCATACCAGGAGGATGAGAAAATCAGTTAGTGTCACTCCCGTAAGAGTCTTACATTTAAGTGAAGGCAAGCCAAAGTGATGTGTGTGGGAGGTTAAAACAGGCAGAGCAGAAAAGAACAGAAAAGCTTAGCTCCTTTTCCCGTCACCTTTTTCATGTTAAGAATCTAAAGACACAGAGAGAGAGAGAGAGAGAGAGAGAGAGAGAGATTGAAAAAGAAGGAGCGAGAGAGAGGAGTGTGAGGAAAGTGTCAAGGCAGCGAGAGAGAGAGAGAGAAGCAGCAGGACGGGAGGGCAAGTGTGTGGTGTGGAGTGACGTGTGTGTGCGTGTGTGTGTGTGTTCTTCCTAGAGAGTGTTGACCTATAAAAGCTGATCTGAGTTACACAGCAGACAGGAGACATGATCCCTCACACCATCACTAAACTAACACACACACACACAGCGAGGAGTCACAGCCCGCAAGTGTATGAGTGTGTGTGTGTGTGTGTGTGAGCTCTTTGGCGCTTCCTGCCTTTACGAGGACCAGTTTCGAAAGCGGGGACATTTTTACGCGTTCTCACCTCAATTACGGGTCGCTTTCAGGGTGAGAGCAGGAATTAGGTTTAAGTTGGGGTTGGAGGCTGAGGAATGATCGTCCTAACAAGAATGTCAGCGCGGACGTGTTTGTGCTTGTATGTGTGTGTTTGTGTGTGTGTGTGTGTGTGCTTGTCTCGCAGCACACAGCATGCACACCGGCTGCTCAACAAGATCCCTAAGCCCTGCTTCACATACGAGTTCATATATATAATTAAAAGTGTACACATACTGTAAATGCATGTGTGTAAATGCCTACAAACACACACACACACAAATCTCACCCACGCATGGATGCTCTGCACGCATACACACTAACATGGTCAGTTGTTGCCGTTTTTTAAAGCCAGAAATAGATCATCTGAGAGCTTGATGGGCAGGCCCTGACCCTGTGTGTGACCACGGTTCACGGGGAAGAATTTCTTATATGTACTCCCTGTTATTACTTGCAACAGCTTGACAGCAGTTTTACTATGTGTGTATGTTGCCTGTGTTTGCGGGTTTACGTGCCGCCTAAAAATGGCAGATTATATATATATTTTTTTTAAATAGGCTGAATGGAGACAATCTGTTCCATCTTTGCAGTAAACGGCAGTGAGGTCAGAGAGCTGAGACAGCGCCGTCAGCATCACTAAATCTCTGTAAAGCCAAGCTCAACCTGTCTAATATTTTAATCCCACGCAAATTAGAATGGAATACAATGGATTTTGGTGAGAGCAATGTGTGTAAACATGCGATTCTTCATTTTATATACTCAACAAGGCCAAAATTTCTGAATAAGGACAAAAAGATGACAACAGTTTATGCAACTTAATTTGAGCTGGTGTTAAAGTTTGATCTTAAGTTTAAGATAAGGCGTCACCAGAGGCATCTGTTTTGTCTGTCCTCATATTGTGTGTCTGGATTAATCTGTCATAATCTGCTCAGAAATGAATGGCTAAGGGGAAACGTTGGTGGACACAAAGACCTTGAAGGATGCTGCAATTAATGAAGTGCGCACCGCCCCACTGCTGTGCAGCTAATCAGCAGAGCATCGTAAGGCTTTAAACTGTAATGTCTGTGTGAGTTTTTAAGAAAAATGTAGATTAGCTAGAGATTAATGTATAAATTGATGGATTGGGAAACCAGGGATCATGCACAGCTGGTTTTAGGTAGTTTTGAATTCCCGTTCTCTCTCAAAATTCACCTAGAGTGACCTGCCTCCATTATAAATTTAATGTGAAGTCCACGAATACAGAGTGAAAATGTCTCCTCCATTATCACATATCATGAAATAGTCAAGCCAATTTTATTTCCAGGTCAAAGCTATTTCATTACGCTTTAGATAGAGAGCAGGTCTAAACCGTATGATATTATTGTAATGTGATCTCTGCACTTGTTGTTTACATCGTATACTCAAACATGTTAGACTCTCTCAGCAGGGCCGCCAGTGTATGTAAATGGGCCCTTACACAGCCATGCACAACACAAAAACATTGACTTTTAGTACAAACACACAATATGGTTCATTGTATTCCTGTATTACACCCACATTGTTTAAACTGTGCAAAACGGAAAATGTGTTTTCAGACGTTACAGCAAATAGACCAGATGTTGTTTTTGTTATTTAGATCATTAGAGAGGTGACTTGGAAGTGCTTTAGAAGGCGTGTGTGGAGAGAAAAGTGCTTCATGCATCATCTTCTCATCGCTGCTGTCTCACGGCCCAGAGATGAATGCGGACCAGTCGTTTTTCTATTTGGAAATCTGTGCAGTGCCTATAGATGAGCGTCTACAATGAGTAAAGACCTAAAGGCTCTTGCGAGGCACTGTTGTGTGTCTGATGATGCCGCCAGTTGGCACTTTTGGATCCAAACTAATTGCCTGTCACCATGACACATGATGATAAAACTATCACTTCAAGCTACGCATCATTTGTGTTCAATAAGACACTATCATGTGAACATACTGTAAGTATATGTAATGTGTGTGTCTTCCTTACACTCCACAGAGAGCTTGACAGGGTAAACCCACGGCTGCTCCTGCGTCTTTTGGTCCACCATGCACGTCACATCTCGGCCATTATCCGCCGGCGTGGGAACCAGCCGGTACTCGCTGCGAACCGTCACCGTGCCATCCGGCCCGTTCGTGGCGCTGGTGGAGTGGTTGCCTCCGACGGACGCCACCCACTTGATAGTGGCCGCCGGTTTGCCGTCCGCCGCCTCGCACTGGGCCACCACCACTGACTTGGAGCCAGCCTGGACGGTCACAACCCTGGCTGAGTTCTTGGGCTTGGCTGGGGGAAGGAAGAATGAGAAGGACATGTGAGGAAAGAGACTTGAGGACTCAAGGACTCAAAGGGTCATCTTCCTCCTTCTGCTAACAATGAAAGTGTCAGCAGAGGGAGGGAGATGAAAAAAACGAGGGAGGCGAAAGGAATGAGGCATCAAACGTGAGGCGAGGAGGAGGTTCAATCAGTTAGTTGTGCATATACAACATGACATCCCACTGCTGCTGTAATGAAACTCTGAGGGGGAGGGGGCTCTGCTGTGACCTCAGGCCTTTCAACATCACAAAGAAAGAAAGAAAACAGCTAGATCTTTCAGAAAGGTCTTACAGTATCTAAATTTAAGTATCAGAGTGTTTCAATCATGTTTTTTTCATGACGACAGCTGCTCTCTGCAGAACAAAGCTGATCCTCTCACTTGTGGAAATCTTGCAAAATAAAACTTTTCAGGGGGAATAAGTTGGAAAAACAGGCTTAATTTGGCTTAATGGTAATGCATTTTTGACACCATTCAGTCGGTTTTGAGTGAGCTCCCTAATCACAGTAATCTTCGCTAGTTTAGGTGAAACATCAAACATAAGGACAGTTTGGCTTCACATCACAGCAGCGATATATAAAACATGACTTTTCCTCCTCCCGTCACATTAGCTTTGTTAAATCAAACTGGACTCGTTCCATAAAATGCCAGCGTTCCATGAAAAAGTCCTCTCGCTCTTGAAGTACAAACACAACCTCCAACACACAATCAATCAATCTGTAAATGTCAGTGAATTCCATTATTTCAGGATGTCAAGTGTTGCAATTTACTTTTTTCAGGTTGTACCCACTCTTCTTAAACATGCATCATCTTTTACCACAGGATGTGATTTAGTAAATTGCCCCAAAACGCCTTAAAGTCTTTTGTATGCTGCTGTGCTTGTTTGGAGACAGTAATGGAAATATTGGAAATGAGAGATTTTACTTATCAAGAAGAAGTCAGGCAATTATTGAAAACATGTTTGTTTTTTTCTTGCCAGGGCATTGCCTGCTGTTTTATTGAGGCTACTGTCAGTGGAGAAATTGGTTTGTCTGCATGTTCTTTGGTGGTTTTCTGTCTCCTAAACAAGTCGAGATAGTAGTCCCTGCTCTTTGATTCTAAAGGGACTGACACCAAAGTGTATACTTCTATTCATTTTTTTAAGCAAAATTTTCTGGACAGCTAGACAGGAAATATCTCAGCTCATCGCCTGCTGAATTGATTTGAATAATTGTTCATTCTAACAGGTAAAATATACCACAAACTAGCAAAACAGACCTACACATGCGGGGCATATTATTGGCATTGTGCTTGCAGGGATAAATGCTTTCCATCAAGGCCTTAGAAACACTGCAATGACTTTAATGTATTCATGTACTTATGTATTTTTAAGGCCCCATCACACCAGCAATCAAAATAGTGAAATCATACAGCAAAGCTTTATCGTGCTCTCTTTTCTTCACTCCCTTCACACTTTTCAACAAGCGAGTGAGACGTTACTGTCCTTCAGCAAAGACCATGTGAAAATAGGCACTGTTATCTGTCTTTAAATGAAATTGCATCTCCCATCTTTTCACTCTGACTTCAGTGTGGCATTTCAGAGAACCCTGTAAACACATGTATTTCCAACACAGTGAAAAAACATGTTGTTTGGAACCAATTCAAGTAAAACCACTTATTTAACAAAGGCATGTGGAGGAGTTTAGCTGTGCTGCATTCTGGTGTGTTTCTCTACTGATTTTAGTTAACTCAAATGTTGACGCCAACTCACAGGTTACATGGTGTGTGTCATACATCGTCTTCCTGATAACTTTGATTATGCATCAAAGCTGGCTGCCGTAAAGATTCACACTTTTTTTTTAGCATGCAATTCTGGCTTCTCCATCATGTGTGTTTCTTATGTAACAGGACAGACAGGCAGGATTCATTGGATCTCCTTAAGAAAACACAATTGAATTCATTTCTGATTAAGGATTATTTTCCTGCTTAAATTTCCTGTCATTATGTCTTCAAATCCAGGCATTTGTGAAGCCTGAAGACATCCTCAGACAGGTGATGAGACGATGACCAGGAATAGACACAGAGAGCTGAGACAAAGCCAGACAAGAGAGGAGATTGTTCAGACATGAAGGAGATGCAAAGGAGAGGAGACACAAACAGGGGGAACGACAGAGGAGATGTAAAAGACATAAACAGAGAGAGAGAAAGCCTGACCGCGCAAAAAGCAGGGGAGAGTGAAGCAGAGTGGCAGAAAGAGGTTTGGATTGATCTGCGGGCTTTAACAAGTCGGGAGTATCCAGCTCTGATGTGCTTCGTGGCATTGCATCCAATTGAGCCGGCTGCCGCTCCTCACGTCGGTCTGAGGCATTTGGACTACAGAGCAATTAGAAGGCGAGCGAGAAACCACACTAACAAAGCTTAATAAACACTGAAACCACCCACACACCTGCCCCCACCCCCCCTGTGGTAGTATCAACAGGCTGAAGTCCAGAGGGAGACAAGAAAAATGCATTACAGTAATGTTTCCAAACACAGTTAACCACATGAGGTGTGTTTGGTTTATGGAACCGAGCACTTAGAAAGCTTCAGAGGTGAACACATTTCTGCAGAAGTCATATTCACCACATGCTTTCATTTTAAGTATTCAAACTGTGTTTTGATGAGTGCTATGCCAAGTATTGTGGGTTTTATAATTATATAAATATAATTATTATTGCAGTAGTTATAAGTATTGCAGTTATAAACTCTGCCAAACTCCCACTCATGTTATTAGATTACAATATGAAGATGTGATTCGTATTCTAGAAAGAAATTAGACTTTGGAGTTCTAAATTTCCATTATGGGCCATTTGCTTGCTGGAGCAAACATTTGCTGTGAAACACTGTCCCTGGAACTGGTAGGGATCCTCAGGAGAGCTCAGCGAGGCACAGGCATGGACTAACTTGAACCACCAAGACTTCCATAAGACCTTCTTTCTTTTCACCTTGGCAGCGGTTGCAGAAGGTCTGTGACTGGACGACTGCCAGTTTGAATCATAAACATGTTGGGAGTTTCTGCCAAGCGTGAAGATTTGTAACTGAGTGTGAAGCCGGCTGTTGCTGAATTAAGGTGGCATTCACACAGGACAGCTGACATCTGTCATAGTCACAGAGTCGGCGTTGAAACTGAGCAGACACCCGGAAAGCAAATTAGTGAAGCCCAGTACTGACCCACATTAGTACTTACATTTGGCCCACACTCTGCCATGCAGTAACAGTGATGAGCCCCCACAATTTGGCTGCAAGGACACCAATTTAACCTTGGTATTGTGCAGAGGTGGGCCAGCTTTAAATGAGATTACAAGTGGTTTGTTGCACTTGGCCCAGTATCTAAATACTGCACATATCTTATACATGGCCGCTTAGAGAAGAGCCATTTTTGGAACGCCCCCATGCCATTGCCATAACTGACCCATTTGCTTGCTGAAATCAAACCAATCTGACCCAGAACCATCTCCTATCTGGGTTGTGCTGCTGTGTGCAGCTCTTCAAACCATTTGAAGCAATCTGTTCAATCTTTAGAGGCTGATGAGGTCCATTAGATTATCATGTTTATAGGCGCGCTCGCAGGCTGGCTCTATGGATGGCGCTGTCAGTGCACTGGTCCACCACAGTGGTCTCAGCAGTAAATGGACGCACTGCGATGAAACTCTGAACAGGCAGTACAAAAACATAAATTTGACTAAAACTAACCAAATATCTGTAGGACTTGTGACGTTCACTTGGATGGACGGAGTATTTAGTACTAATTAGCACATGTTAACCCAAGCTGTCACATGGCTTTTAATCTTGCTATTTAATCAGTCAAACTTTTGAGTGACCTCTGATAAGCTGCTTATTGATATTTTCATACACAGCTCCCATCTATCGACGTCATCCATCAACACATTTCATTATGTTTAGACTAAATTCCAAGCGGGCTTCCACTGAGAAAAAAAACATCAACACAAAATGTCATACATGTTTGTAACAGACGATGTTTAATAAGACTGAAACTAAGCCTGCAGAACAGACATACTTGGATTCAGAGTGTTGGCACACTCTAAAGTTCCCCCTTTGCTTCCCTTCTAAAGACGGATTTATTCACTGCTGTACCCTGATGAAGGCAGCCAACTGATGTATTTTTTTTTAGTTTCTACTTTGCTGCATACATTAGCCAGAAATCAATAAAGGCTTCTGGATCTTGTTAAATTTTTGGAATTCATGTCTCACCAGCTGCCCAGGTTTGTAAACATCTTCCCTCAGCTTGACACTCTGCTGCTGAATATTTCCAGACATTGTTGGGAAAAAAACATCTGTTTGGCTCTCTACGT